>PVIC010055971.1:0-11065 GCA_004025085.1 Thryonomys swinderianus
TGCTCTCTAACCTCTAGAGCGCTGAGCTAAATAGATGTCTTTATAAAGTACTCAGCCTCAGTTGCTCTGTTATAGCAACAGAAAACAGACTATGATAAACATCCATAGTACACCTGCCACATTTAATGGACCTAGTTGACACACCATGATCAATCACAAGGCCCATTACAGCTTCTCTTCTCAACAAAAGACTGTCACAAAAGAAAATAGGCCATGATAATTGTAACTTGTGGCCACAAGTCATTTAGTGGTGGCTAACCCTGCATAACAGTATGCAATGTGTGAGATTCTATAGTAGGCATTTACAGATATTTTCTTTCAATTCCACTTCCCTCTGCTTCTTTCTGTGTCCTTCAGACGAGATTGGTCGTGTTCAGGGTGGTATGGCCATAGACTTTCTGTCTCCTTCAAATCTCAGCCTTGTTCTCATGCAGATAGGAGTTAAGTATTTCACCCAAGAACAAACAGCAAGGAAGAGACAACCAGAATTTATTCTTAGGTCTGTGTTTTTCAGAGTCTTGTACCTTTAACCATCATGGTTTATAGACAATAATTGTGACACAAAACTGGGAAAGCAGGTGCTAGGGTACAAACTAAAAAATAAACTTCTCATTGTTAAGCACTCTTCACAAAAAGTTTATCTTGAGGTTTATAAACAGTCTCTGTTCTGTGAAACTTCTAATTTAGTTGGATTCCTGATAATGACATTATGTGAATAAATAAGACTGTAATTAAATGAGGATATTTACTAAAATACAAAAACCTAACAGCATCTTAAAACTTGTAGTAGGAAACATGTTTCTGAAAAGAGTTTTTTTTTTTTTTAGAATAAGATAATATGCCTCACAATTTATGTTTCAGGACATAGGGCATTATTTAAAGTGTCTTAGAATAGCCATAAATATAATAACATAAGAGTTGGGCCGGAGATTTAGCGCAGTGATTCTGGTGCCTGCCTAGCAAGAATAAGGTCTCTGGTTCAATCCCCAGTAACCGCATACAGCAATACCGGGCATGGTGACTCACTCCCACTGTCAATCAATACCACAATGCCAGGCATGGTGGCTCAAGAATGTAATCCTAGCACGCAGGAGGCAGAGGCAGGAGGATTGCTGAATTTGAGGCTTGCCTGAACTACAAAGCAAGACCCAGTCTCAAAATTTAAAAAAAGGAAATATATATATACATATATATATATATGTATATATATATACATATATATATGATGTAGGAGTTATTTCAAGCAAGATAGAGAGATTGTGGGGGGAAAGCAGGGAGACTGGGGAGGAATTTGCTTTTGACTATTAATGTTGTCAGCATTTCCGGAGTTGCTACCTCGTCTGTGATGAAGGGAACATCGTATCTCTGGAGGGTGGTGGTGGCCAGGTGGCTGATGGGCCCTTCGCCGGCTTCTGCATACTTGAGCAGGAACGGGATGCCCTCTGGGAGCAGGGCATTCTTCAGGGCCAGCAGGTACATCTTAGTGTCTCCTTTGTTTGCTGGCTTTTCAAGTCCTCCCAAGATTAACTTCTTGGCTTCAACTACTGCCTAAAACATCACACACTTTAGGTATATGTGACTGTACACAAAATTAAACTTGGGGAAGAAAATAAGAGTTTCAGAAAACTTTTGCAATGCTTGCCAGGTTAAAGTAAATAAAGTTTCATAAAGGTGTGTTCTTTTTAAAAACACATAGAGTAAAATCCTAAGAAACACGCATTGTTGTTAACAACAAGTATACTTCACATCCTGAATGTATAATTCCATTTAAAAAATTCCTCTGTGAGCGATTATTTTAAAAACTTCCCATTTATTGAATTTCTGAATATTTTCATGCAGCTTTTAGTAATAATTTAAACAGAAATTCTTAGAGCTCAATACATATAGTGCAGTTGTCTTAAATTGTTTTCATTTTACTGCAAATTTAATCAACACTGTCACTTCAATATGGTTTTTAATCCCTTCTATAAGGCAAATACTTTGCTAGGTACTTTTCAAATATGTTCTACAATAAAAGAGGTCTTTTCCCTGACCCAGACAAAGGGAAAAAGAGAAGAAAAAAGAAATAGAAGACAAGTTATAGCCAATTAGAAATAGGGGCATCCAAGATCTGGTCTTATTTTTTCCACTACATATGTTTTATAGGCTTGTTTCATTTTTAAAGTAAAATACTCTGAGCTGTGATTCAGCTACAGGAGTTATGAAACTGAGAGACAGGTACACATATACATGCACACTTGGGGTCAATATCCTTCAGTGGAGGCTTACAGTTCTAAAAATTATAAATATACTCAAGAAACAAAATTAAGTCAGCTAGAATATAAAATTACTAACATTCACTTCAAATATCAACTAATGGACACAATTTTCCATCAGATTGTGAATACAGCTAATCAGAAAAAAGAGAAAAGAATTAACTCCAGCAATTTTTGAGCATAGAACTCAGTTGATAGCCACTATCTGTGGGAAACACACTCAGAACAAAAAGAACTGTGTTGAAGCCTTGGGCTTGGTCTTTGGAGTAATACTGGTGCAGCCCTTCCAAAAGTATTATGTGTGGGCTTTAGAATGATCAAGCAAATCACTGTAGAATAAAGAAGATACGTGTATAAAGTCAGAGAAGGAGAGAAACAACCCAGTAGTGCTAAATCATCATTGGAAGTAGTAATCTGAACACACACTTTCATAGAAGCACGTGTACTTGGTCTACAGTAAGTACCCAGATGCAGTGGAACACAAGAAATAAGTGTCAAAGTGTCTGGGAGTAAAATAGCGCATATCTGCAACTCACCCCCAATGTGGTTCAACTGAAATGAAACAAAGCAGAATAGAACCATGCAAAAAGCCCAAAAGAGAAAGATGGGTGAGTCTAGATGCAGACTCCACAGATGTCTGTAGCCGACGTGCTCACTGTCCCTAGGCATGGTGGCCTCGCTGTGAACCTCTGTCCATAATGTACTTCTACAGCATCCCTCATGCCATACCGTGATTTCCTGACCTAAGAAGTTATAAGCTAAGGTCAAGTATCACTATTTTGGCCAAAGCTTTCCCAGCTCCCTCAAACAGAAAACGCTGTTGTGGTGGCTATGGTCTCATTTGGCTTGAGTTTCAGTGGGACAGTCACGTTCGCTAGAGATGCAGAAAATTCTGTCATTCCCAACAGTGTGGGTTGACCCAGAGGACACTATGCTAAGCGAAATAAGCCAGACACAGATGGATAGATGCTGCACAATCTCACCTCCACGTGGAACTTATGAAAGTCAAAATCATTCAAGAATGTAGAATGGAATAGAATAGAATAGAATAGAATAGAATAGAATAGAATAGAATAGAATAGAACAGAATAGAATAGGGGTTATCTGAGGCTGAGATGGTCTACACAGCATTGTGACCACAGTTAATAAAATAATATTGCATATTCCAAACTGTCTAGAAGATGGGATTGGAAATATTTTCACCACAAAGAAACAATAAGTGTTTGAGGGATGGATATGTTTACTAACTCAGTTTGATCATTCTACAAACTGATAAATATATGGCAGTATCTCAATTTACCTCATAATTTATAATTTGTCAACTGGACATAAAGACAAAAATCTAAGCACATAATGGGCACTCATTTATGAGTATAAATCAGCGGGAAGATGAATGGAGCATTCTCTTCCTAGCAAGTATTTCTGGAGCATTATCTAGCACCAGGCTTCATTTTAAACAGTTGGTTTCAGAAAAAGCTAAGACTTGTTTTTGCAGGGAGCATACAGAGACAGAAGTAAACAAAGAGCCTAAGGAAAGCACGTTGGATGGCAATGATAGCCACGCAAATAGGAAAACACTGCAGGTGAGGAGGACTGGGGGCACGGTGGTGAGCACTGAGTAGGATGGCCTGGGCAAGTCACATCTTGGCTGAATTTAGACTTACTTTAAGTTTGCAGCCTTCGTTCTGACACAGCTTCCTGACAAGGGCGCCGATTATGATCATAACAGTCTCTTTGATGTCGTTGCTTCCAAAAGAACCTTTGAACTTCCCCTGTAAGCCAAGCAGATAGCAAAGGTCATCAAGACATTTAAACATTACCCAGGGGCACTTATAATGGAGGAATCCTAGGGGAAAAGATTTCCAAGGTCATTACTATTCATCAGACTCTCAAATAGATTTATTTTCCAAAAAGAAAGTGAGCGATCCCAATAGATCATAAGTGGATAACAGCACTTAAAAACCATAGACTCAAGAGAAATATAGCTTTTCATTCAATATAGCATTTATGTATTGGAACAACTGTATCCTTTCAATGTATGTCTGTAAATACCACAAAGATTTTTCAAGTCAAAACAAATTTTTAAAGTTGTTTAATGAAGCATAACCTACACTTCTCATTCTGAAGTGTTGTGCCATACCACATAATGAGACGTAAACTACCTTTACGTCCCCACAAAGTCTGATTTATGTTGGTTGGTAGGATTGTAATGACACTCGTGAAGTAATTTACTGTGCAATACAGACTGATGGGTAGAAAGCAGACCAATACAACTTGAGTGTGGCTGATCAGAAGGCTTGGTTAATATTTTTTGAGCAATTCAAAATTCACTGTTAGCGAGAGTGGGTGTTTATTTTCCCAGGGTCCCTTTGACTTACCACCAGGGCTCTCAGGAGTTCTTCATCAGGATGGGAGGCAAATCCACAAGCATAGAGAAACCTCTCCTGGAGGATTATGCTGCGGTCACTTTTAAAATCCAGAAAGTCCAAAATGGCTTCCAATGAGTCCGGGGTCTGAGCAGAGGTGACAGCATCTACAAGCTGTGGGCTGTAAGAAGAGCAAAGTCACCAACACCAGTGCACAAGGGCTTAATGGATGCTGAATACCTCTGCCACCCAATTTTCCACTGGTTTCAGTTTCCTGGGGATCCTTTTTTTTTTTTTTTAACTGAACAAGAACAAGTAAAAAAAAAAAAAAAAGACCTTCCCAAAAGACTCCCTATTTTATTTTTATTTATTTATTTAGTTTTTCCTTTTTGAGACAGGGTCTCCCTTTGTAGTTCAGGCTGGCCCTGAGCTCATTATGTAGCCCAGGCAAGCCTCGAACTCAGCAATCCTCCTGTCTCTGCCTCCCAAGTGCTGGGATTACAGGCGTGAGCCACCACGCCTGGCTAATTTCTTCATCTTTAAAATGGAGCTAAAAATAATATTTAGGATCATTGGGAGGGTCAAATTACATAATCAATGCAAAAATTTAGAAGACTGCTTGATATACCCTTAAGTGATTAATAAATATTAGCTCTTAACACTGTCACCTCATTAATTCACTGAATGTCCTGGCAGTTTAATTCTAATTTCTCCTAACAAATGAGGGCACAGAGTCAGAGATACCAAGTCACTTGTTCATAGCGACACAAATGGTCTTGCTGAGGTTGCAACCCAACCCTTTGAATTCTCTGCAGCCCATGAATTCATCCTACACATGATTTAAAAAGGGGTAGAGGACTTCAAAATCATGTAAGTCTGGAAAATATTCAAGGGAGTTTATAAAGAACATTATCAGATTAAAGATGATGATAATACCCAGAGCAGTGAGAACTCTGTAACTTGGCTTCATCCCAGACTGTCCAGGCTAGTGACTTAGAATCTTTTGTTCTTTGTACAGTTGTAACTGTCTTGCTAATTACGGGAGAGGTGACAGAGGCAGCTGAAGAAAAGTCACATGGCCCCATTCATGCCTCTGACTGTAAATAAAGGAGTAATTACCCTGTTTTATACATGCTGAAAGTGAGGCGGAGAGAAGGAAACAGGAAATGAGTTGCTTAAGGTTACTGGAAGTCAGAAAATTTAAAACCAGGTTATCTAATTTTAGTTTATTCTAGTCTCTTTTTTATGACTCCACACAACCTGTATGTCACTCATGGTGCATAGCACTAGCACTGGGTAAATCTTCAGAAACTAATCTGCACCTCATGCAAAGTACTGTCATCTGACCGTTTTATAGATAAGCTTAAGTGCAATCTCTGTTCTCATCTGATGTCTGAATCCTGCACTTCTTAGTATTTTTGCCTTGCTATTAAGATAAGTCCCTCTACCAATCTAGTTAAAGAGTCTGTGATTACAACAGAATCTGTTAACTTAAGATTTTGCATTACTTTCCAACTTCTGATTTAGATATTTATTTTGGAGGAACATAGCTGATTTGTGGCTACTCTATGGAATTCCTACCAATTATTTTAGTATTCTAAAGGCAAATGAGTAACAAACACAATCAAGAATAAACAGGCTTTTTAGAAAAACAGTTAAACTCTCTTGCAAAATTGAGTCTCTTGAATCTGACTACTGTTGCTGCTTGTGTGTGTGTGTGTGAGTGTGATTTTCACTGTTTGTTAAATTAAATGAGCCATGAACTATATGATTAATTACAATAGTTGGTATCCTGCAGCTAAGTTCATATTCATAGACAAATTCTGTATTACAGGCAAAATTTTTCTGTATTTATAAAATGTCAATTTTAGAGTTGAGTCAACCCTCCAGCACACACGAAAACATATCACACTTTGACTAAATGTCAAATAACACAAGGATTTCTTTTCTCTAAATCCCTTTGGCTACTTAGCTCAGTCTTCAAATTTTTATATAAAACGTGGCTTCAATTGGATCTTTAGTGGTAACACTTTCCGGCAGAAAGTCGTATCGTTTTCGGTTGTTTTAATCAACTCTAAAATATTTTCCAGTGTGAATTAACAGCTTAGGAACTCAATTTTAAACACAGTGAGGCAGCGTTGGTCCCGGTGCCATGGGAAGCCCTTGCCTGGCTTCTGCGTACTCATGTAACATTGACTAAAGTCGGATGGACGGAAATGCACACGTGAGTCTCTGTTGGAAACGCTCGTGGGTTCCTAGCCCAGCGACCATCCAGTGACTACATGCAGCAGAACCGTGGCTAAAAGGCAAGCAGTGGGATAACTGAGTTGGACACAGGGAAGTTGGTGTTAAAGGAGTCCTTATTTAATAAGAAGAGCAGCCCAGAGCATTTCCTGACCCCACACACAGCTGGGGGACTCACAGGACATCTTGACTCGAAGCTCTCAGGACTTCCAGGATGTCTTCTCTCTTTGCAGTCCTGAGGTGCCGCACGAAGGCCAGGAAGCTCCTGACGGCCTCGGCCTTGGAGAGGCTGTCTGGCTGCAGGTGTTTCTGGACCAACTGCCAGTGCTCCGAGAGCTGCAAAACAGGCCACGGTTCCTCCTCTGCGCGGTGCTGACACCCTCGCTATTCCTTTCACTTCCCCAGGGATAACATCATCCTTGTACGTGACAAGCAGGAGAAACCTTTGTATCTTAGCTCCATGTGGCCGGACACATCCACGCCCTTCCGTTGCCCAGGGGCCCCAGAGAGGCCTGCTGCCCTTTCCTGGGAAGAAAGATCCTTTTTATCCACTAGTGTGTCCTTGAGGACTCTGCCAGCCGTTACCTGGCATCTGGACATATAGGCCATGGGGTATTATACCTGAGGCAAAGCTTTTACTGCTCTAGGAAAATTATGCAGAATATTAATTACCAGCAGGATATTTTTGAGGAGGAAAATCAGAACTGCTAAAAAATTGCATCAAGCTTCTAATTTACCTAGACTATCCTGGAAATCAGTTTCCTAAGTTTGAACTCCCTTCCCTGTCCTTTTATTGCACTGTTTGCATGAAAGTCAGTATTTTGCCATTATTGATGGGTGACTGTACCATTGTTTACATCTATCTGATAGACCAGTAACTAGATAAAGATAATTTGCACATAATAGCAATTATTCTACAATAGTTTTAAAATTAGTAATTGTAATCTATCATATTTCTTGGCTTTGAAACAAACTAAAGAACTTATTTTCATACTTTATACTTGTTTTCCAGTTGTCCAGAGCATGTTAAATTCCATCAGGGCCCTGCAACAAACTGTCTCACTGCAAGAGTCAACACACCTCCAGCTTCTAAATTATTCACTCTTTCTAGTAAACCATAAACACTTATATTTTCTCTTCTGCAAATCTCCCTTTGCTATCTAACCTTAAGAAGACATTCCAGTGCAAAATTCCAGCTGTATTTAGCTTGATATTTACTGAGTCATTTCTGAAGGCAAAAAGCACATCAATATGTTTTCATATCTCCTTACAGAGCTGCAAAAGTGACATTCTACTGAAACAGGAGCAGATTCTCAGTGATATACATTCTTCCTGTGACAATTAAAAAGTAATTATCAAAAATCTTAGATGGTTTATAATGTTTGAAACTGAGGAGAAGAGTGAATAGTTCACAGCATAAGAAAAATATGCAGTCTCATTAGTCACGTTGCTAAATAACTTTGCTTTCATTAGAAAAATTACCTTGGAACATTAAGTGACACATAGAAGAAAACCAAAAGAGAAGCAATGAAGTTTTAAAACAAAGATGTTGTGAATCACAATGTTCTGCTTCTCCTATAATTCAATTTGGTAAAGTTTAGAAATTAATGAGGAATTAGTGTCTGGCATTTAAAGCAAATTGTGATATCAGTTCCTTATGAGTCCACCTTTATGAACACCCACAATGCCTAAAGGAAGAACATTTTCCAGTAACTACATGTGGAACTTGAAGCCAAGGATTTGCTGTCTTGACAAGTGGATAAATACTAGGGAATACTGGGCCCTAAATGTATTTTTATGATCATATGTCACAAATGATTCACATAATCAATGACATCCTCTTTGTTGGGTTGAAAATGTTACAAGATGACCCACCTTGTGGGAAGGAATATCTCATTTCTGGCTGTTCTGGTAGAGCACATTCAAATACGGTAATTTAAACAGAAAACTTGAATATATAAATAGGTAGCATTTTGGGCATCAAGATGGTAATTAGTATCTTGTTCACTCAAAAGAATGCTTACAATGTGTTATTTCTCTATGGTGTTATGCAGGCAGAAATTAAAACTCTTGTAGTCCTCAACATCAAAACTCAAAACACTAGAATCAGGAAAGTATCCTACCTACAGACAAATCATTAGGAAGTAGTAGAACTTTCAAGATTCAGACCCTTGTCCGTGTTCTTGACATAATACTTCCCCTGGTTTCACAGGCCCTTTATCCACCCTGAATTCTAGATGTGATTTTCAAAGGTCTTTCCTTAAGTCAGCACATTTTTTATTAGAGATTAGTGAGTAGTGATTATTGTTTTATTATGCATCATCTCATGTGCATATTTTAGTTTTGTTTTGTTTTCTTGGCTTTGTTTGTTTGCTTTCTGAAACAGGGTCTCATTTTGTAGTTCAGACTGGCCCTGAACTCACTATGTAGCCCAGGCAAGCCTTGAACTCTTGGCAATCCTCTTGCCTCTGCCTCCTGAGTGCTGGGACTACTGGTGTAAGCCACCACACCTGGCAGCCACCATGCCCGGCTCAGGCATGTGTCTTAGATACAGTCATCCTAACTGTGGTGGCTGGTAGCTCTTCAGAAACTTTTACCATAGAATTAGTTGGTATTTTCACTGGAGACCAAACACTCAGAACTCTCCAAGATTCTTCTTGCCAACAGAGTTGTAACGCACTCTCTAGGCCAAACTGCTATTCACAATACAAGCCTCTGAGAGATGTCCTCCATAATTCTGTAACGCAGACAAGCAGAAACTCCAGTGATTACCTTTCTGCTTGGTTCATGAAATGGACTTGATTGCTACACTCAGGAACTGCTAGCTGCTTTCTCCTAGAAGCAACTATGCTTTATGTCACCCACTTCCATTAGCTTTTCTGGAGCAGAATACAGCACAGAGTATGGGAAGTGGGAAAACTTTAGTTAATTGCATAAACTACATTCACTCATACTTACAGAAGGACACTTTTCACATGCACTCTGGAAGACTTGGCCCACAATAGGAATGGCTGTGTACTTTGAATCAATTCCTTTAATTACAGTGGCAACCTGTTTGCCAGGGATCAGGCGGGGCCCTGCATCCGTCGTCTTCAACTCTAATTTCTGCCTGCATAACACCAAAGAGAAATAACACATTGTAAGCACTCTTTG
Organism: Thryonomys swinderianus; assembly: GCA_004025085.1. NCBI lineage: Eukaryota > Metazoa > Chordata > Mammalia > Rodentia > Thryonomyidae > Thryonomys > Thryonomys swinderianus. The sequence continues at coordinate 10,019 of PVIC010055971.1, forward strand.
GAGTGAACAAGATACTAATTACCTTTTTGATGCCAAAAATGCTACCTGTTTGTATATTCAAGTTGTGTGAGCTCATGTTAGTACTTCCAGAGGTAACCTTGATATAACTGGGAAGACTTCCTGAGCAACAGTTTTTTTTTTTTTTGCAAAGTTTTAAAAATGTGAATCTTAGCTTTCAAAATATGATAAGAAAATATAAGAAAGGGACCCGGAGGGTTAGCTCAGTGGTTCCAGCGCCTGCCTCGTAAGCGCAAGGTCCTGAGTTCGATCCCCGGTAACCACATACAATGCTGGGCGTGGAGAGACGCCCACCAACAATCAACGCCGCATACCACAATCCTGGACGTGGTGGTTCACGCCTGTAATCCCAGCACTCGGGAGGCAGAGACAGGAGGATTGCTGAGTTCGCTGCGGCTTGCCTGGGCACCATAGTGAGCTCAGGGCCAGCCTGAACTACAAAGCGAGACCCTGTCTCAAAAACCAAAAAAAAAAAGAAGATATAAGAAAGAGAATTTGCCTGGATGCTGAACAAGATAAAGGATGCAAGTCCTTCTGAATTTAGCCCAGCTTTCTTGAAACACTATTTTAATACAACCACACATCACTTGTTAACCAAGACTGTTAGAAGAACTTAATTTCCAAAATGACCTCAATAGTATTATTGTCTGACATGCTCTTCCACACTTTGTGTCTCTTCAAAAGGTAGGACCTGCATTCCGCTCCTTGGAAATGATAGGACTCTGTGATTGCTCAACTGGTAGAAGAGTCAGCAGTTACACTATGACATGGAGACTGTGTCATAGGAAGGAAATCGGCTTTCATCTGCACCTTGGCAGCACAAGTGCCTTGAGAGTCTTGATCGCCAGATGAGAAGCCTGGCTGTCTGTGGAACCAGGGAGAGAGGCTCAGAGAAGAAAAGATCCCTTTGAGCTATTTAGTTCAAACACCAGACACACGAGGGGCAACATCTGAATAATTGCACCCTGGCCAGTGACTGCAGCTGCTTAGCAGACATAAGCCAAAGCCAAATTGGGTCAAGCAAGGCCA
>PVIC010055972.1:0-11072 GCA_004025085.1 Thryonomys swinderianus
TCTAAAATCCTTCGGCTGTATTTTGCCCTTGATCCTCAGGGTGAAACTGGCTAAATGCTCCCAACAGGGCCTGAATCGAAGGCTAAATGTTTGGCTGCCTTGAAATCTCCTCTTCCAGACTAATCAGCCCTCTGCTCTTTAATCTCCGTCTCCCTCAAGTTTCAGGATAGGAGCAAAATGCAGACAGATTTTCTGCCGGCCAATAGCACACATGCCCTGGCACAACTGCCAACAGAGTCCTTGTTCACTCTGGGAACTTTCTGAGCCCGGTCTCTGCTCCTGCACCGCAGTCAGCGTTCTGGTCTTCCGAGCTCCGAACAGGATCTCAATGGCGTTTTAAGGCTGCTTCTCCGCCTGACACCTCCAAACCTTTCTAAACTTCCCTCACAAGCCATTTCCAAAGGCTTCTGAACTATAAGAAATAGACCAAGTGGTCTCTTTTCTTTTAACTTTGAGTGGAAAGCTACTAGTAGAAAAGGCTGCCTGCTCGCCTGCAGACAGGACTGATGTCATCCATCTGAAAGGGTCCCTAAACAAAAAGAGAAGGGGCGACAGGCCCAAAGGTACACAGCCCTGAGATGATTCTGATTGGAAAGTATGGGCAGTTAAGAGGTTACTCACCTGTGGCTTAATCATTTGCTGTTAAACAATGCAGACTGTTTGCAGAGAGAGTGGGCCAAGGGGATGGGCAGCGCGTGGGAAGATGGTGCCCACAGGGCGCTCCGCCGGGGAGGACTGGGGGATGGGAGCTGCGGTAGAAACGAAGAATGATTTTATCCCTTTGAGCTCGAACACAATTTTTCCTGGAAAGATGATATTCTGCACGATGTCATCAAAGCTTGGTCTGGGACAGGGACACTGTAGCCAGGATAGGCTGCCCAAGCTGTTGGCAGGTTTTCAGCCCTGGCGACCCAGGGTCCTCAGCTTCCTGCTAAGATCCCATCACAGAGCAGGAGCCAAAGTCATCTGGTCAGGTCAAACCGTCCTTCGGGGACCACCCCAGTCAGACGTACAGCCTCCGATCAGAAGGAGAGACCCGCAGGGCTCGGCTCAGCTGCACTGGCTGCACGGCCTGGGCAAAGTTCCTGCACTGTCCTGAGCCCGCTGTCCCGTCCTGTAGCACGGAGAGCAGGCGCACTCTGAGACCACGGGCGGCGTCTGTGGCAGCCGCAGTCACAGCGCCGTCTACCGGCTTTCCCAGCGGCACCCCAGGCCCTGAAGGCGCAGGACGCAGAGGTCCTCACCCCCCTGCCCGGGAGGCCTGAGCGTCGGTCGGGGTGTCGCGGGTGGGAAAGGAAGGAGAGGAGCGGAGTGTGGGGTCGTGGGCGGCCCGGCACCGTCAGGCTGGGGCCATCCCCCGCTCTGCACGCTGGTGTATGTCGTTGTCATGAGGTTCTCTCTGTTACATAATGGGGGTCGCTGGAAACCCCAATAACTTCACCGATGCATGGAAGTCCTTCTTGATCCCGATCTAACCCACTCGCTGCTCACCCTTGGGAATTCCTTTACTCTTCTTGTGCCTCAGTTTCCTCTTTGTAAAATGAGGGTAACCCCAAGGTCATTGCAAAAGCAAATGGAGCTGTCAAGGGCAAAGCCTCCCATCAGGTCCTCGGCCCACAGGAAAGACATCCTCCAACTCTTCTGGAGGAGCTAAACCAGCAGTGACCCGGAAGTCTGGCTTCCTTGGTGCTTCTTTCTGACGTCATAAAGACCAGTGTAGGAGGCTGAATAACGACCCCCGAGACAGCTGGGGCCTGGTCCTGGAGCCTGGGAATGCACTTTATGGGGTAACGAGGACCTTACTCGGAACATGGAGATGACCCCGGGCTCTCTGGGGCTAACGATCACCAGGATCTTTATAAGAAGGCCTCAGGAGGGCCGGAGGGTTAGCTCAGTGGTTCCGGTGCCTGCCTCACAAGTGCAAGGTCCTGAGTTCGATCCCTGGTAACCACATATAATGCTGGGCGTGGAGACACGCCCACCAACAAACAACGCCGCATACCACAGTGCCGGACGTGGTGGCTCACGCCTGTAATCCCAACTCTTGGGAGGCAGAGACAGGAGGATTGCTGAGTTCACGGCGGCTTGCCTGGGCCATAGTGCCATGGTGAGCTCAGGGCCAGCCTGAACTACAAAGCGAGACCCTGTCTCAAAAAGCAACAACAACAAAAAAAAAAACAAAAACAAAAAAAAAAAAACCCAAGAAAGCCGCAGGAGGCAAAGAGGAAGAGGCACAGAAAACCCAGTGAGACAAATGGCCAGTATAAGCATGGTTTTCAAGTGCCCCCTACTGGCTGTAACGGGCAAGGGCACCTGATTCTCCCTGTAGCTTCCAGGAGCAACCTGCCAGCTGACACGCAGCCTCGAGCCTGAGCTCCCAACTGTGAGAGAGAATAAATTTCGTCTTATTTTAAGTCGTTAAGTTTGTGGTAACTTGTTATAGCTTCACAGGAAACTACTACAGCATACAGTAAGGGCTTCCGTCACATTTCCATAGTCTAGAATTTTCTAGGCTCCCTGCTGGGGGTAAAAGGTAGAGTAGTTAGTCTATGCTCAAGGAGCTTACATCCTACATAGGTAGCTATGAGAAAGAACCCGAGATCCTGCACAAGGAGAGTCGATGAAAGCACCTTTCAAGGTAAGAATTTAGCACATTTTCAACGGGCTTATGGGGATGTGGCCCACCGTGAGCTGAGGGGCATCTTCAGGGCATAGAGAAACAATGGATAGACTGTGATGATGGGATTGGTGTGTGTGGGGGGGTGTTTAACACTCCTAATATGAACTTCTACGACAACTTCCTTTCACATGCACTACAGGATGGCAAAATAAAGTTAACTGAAACAGCACTATCTCAGTTACTTGATTTTTCAGAAAACTACTTTTAGCCATCCAGTCTTCCAATACATCAGAAATATACAGTTATTCACAGCAAAATTTACAACCAAAATTAGCCGGATATGTTCACATAAGTTCCATTTCTACCTAAATGCTTATATTTCAAGGCATATCTAAATTTACTAAATTCACAAGAAACGTTAAAATGTACAGCTTCAACAACTGATACAATTATGGGCATCCTCATATAGTTAACCTCCACATCAAGAATTTTGATGATTTTTATGGAAAATTAAAGTTTCTCTTACTCTTAAGCTCCGGACACCTGGCTGCGGCTGGCGTCCCTGACGTGAGCTCCCGCCCTCAGGCCTCTTGACGGGACCCGCGGTTCCAGCGGCTGAGTCTCGGGGAACTGACGCTTCAGACACCGGCGGCCACTCGGCGATATTGCTGATCGCGACCCGTGGGCGCAGCCGAGGGGTCACTCAGGGCGGCGGCGCCTCCGAACAGACCCCAGCGGCTCAGACCCCGCGGCACCTTCACGCCGGGCGCTCGGCAGGAAGACGGAACCGACCCGGCCCCGCGGCCCCGGAGCCGCTGAAGGACCTGCTCGGTGAGAGCCCCGTCTCCGAGGGTTCGCCCCTCGGACCCACCCGGGAAGCGTCCGGAAACGACGGATCCCGGGGGCGGCGGGGGCTGCAAGGGCGGCACCGGGCCCTGCGGCGCCAGTGCGTCTCGGCCTGCAGGGGTCGCAGCGCACAGGGCGGAAATGACCGGAACCGAACTCAGGGCCGCCTCGGGCCCGCGGCTCCCGGGGACGCGCCCTCGGCTGGAGACACGGAGTTCCCCCGCGAGGCGTCTTACTTGCTTCGGGTCAGTTTTCTAAAATCCTTTGACTACTGTTAAAAGATAAACTGCATCTCTAACCTAAATGAGTTTGAAATCAGAGAAGGAATAAAAAGCCCACGTAAATGGACTAGCATGTTTTGTTTTTTCTTCCTTAATTTTTGCAGATAAAAACAAAAAATAAAATGTTTCTACCTTAAATAGGTAAAATCAGAGAAAAAGAGCAGGTTATGTAACAAACACTTCTCCAACGTGCAGTTTCTAAAACAACTAAGAATATTTTTGTTAAATTTGAGAAATGGCAGCTACAAACACATGACTTTTTCGGAAAGGCCACTTTGTGATAAACTGCACGTCCGTGGTGCCGCTGGCTTCTCTCAGGTGCCTCCCACCTCTGCCGGGAGAGTCCCCGCTGCTCTCAGAGGTTTCTGGTACACGCCAGCGCCGCCGTAGGTGACGCTGGCAAAGGTGTACACGTCGGAGGACATGTGCTGTGGCCTCGGGGAAGACGGCCAGGCCCACCGGAAGCCGGTCCAGGTGGACAGCAGGAGGCCCCGCGCAGAGCAGGAAACCAGAGCAGATTCACATCTCCTCTACCCGCCTTGGCTTCTACCACATCCAAATGATAAAATGAGGACTACTTAGTGCCAGGCGTGGTGGCTCACACCTGTAATCCCAGCACTCAGGAGGCAGAGGCAGGAGGATTGCTGAGTTCCAGGCTTGCCTGGGCTACACAGTGAGCTCAGGGCCAGCCTGAATTACAAAGAGAGACCCTGTCTAAAAAAAAAAAAAAAAAAAAAATAGGGACTACTTAGTCTCCACCCTTCACAAACAGGTCAGCATGAAAAACTCCAAATATAAGTAATAGCATAAAAAAAGCTCTCATTAGGTTTTCAAATTGATCAACACACATACAGATGAGCAGCTCATTCACCACTATTATCAGCTGTAGAATCCCCCCCTGCAGGTAATAGCACACGTGGAACACAGTGATTGGGCTGTTCTCTAATTATCCAAAATGAGCGCACAGAGAGCTCAATTCTGAAACATAAGTGCTAACTTGTGTTATGAAAATCTGATTAAAGTTCACTCTCCAGAATTTTTTCTGATAAGAATAATTCTTTATATAGGTTTTATGTTTCCAGATTATTAAACTGTAAACTTGTCATAACCATTTTTCCTCATTAAATTGAAAAGGTTGAATTCGGGGTTTAGTTGTAAATCAGGAAACATAACCTGGCCCTGTATTCTGAGTTCCCCGTCTCACTAGTCCTCGTCCACACTGCCGGTCCCGCGGTTCTACTTTGCTGTCCGGCCGGCAGAGGGCCCCAGTGAGCCCTTCCTCATTGTCCCAGGCTCTCTGCAGACTCCACCCACGTGGTTTCAAATTGAGCTCTCCAGCAGAGCGATAGTTTTGTGATGGGCGGCCTCGGGTAGACTGTGGTCCTCAGCTGCTCAAAAACAGAATCCAGGCGCTGATTTCAAGGAATCTGAAACACACACGAAATCCAGCTGTTAGGGGCCGATTCTTTTCTTTTTTAAACACACACCTAGTATTATATAGTAGTATTATAGGACCTTTTCATGTAAACTTTCCATTCCTTTAAGAACAGATAAACTGGGCACAACAGCTGAAGGCCCTAGTCTCAGCCACTTAGTGGTGGCTGAGGCAGGAGGATCCCTTGCACCTGGGAGTTCAGGGTAACAGTATGAGATCATACCTCTTAAAAAGAAGAAAAAAAAATTTTTTAAATATATAGATAAAAAAAAATACATCCTCGCCGGGTGTGGTGGCTCACACCTGTAATCCCAGCACTCGGGAGGCAGAGACAGGAGGATTGCTGAGTTTGAGGCTTGCCTGGGCTACATAGTGAGCTCAGGGCCAGCCTGAACTATAAAGTGAGACCCTGTCTCAAAACAAAAAAAATACATCCCCCAGATAAGTCAGTGAAACCACAGGGCAACACCATAGCTCAATATGCACTCCTTAGGAAAAAAATGGTTCCCTGAAACTTTTCATATTTTACTTGGCCTCAAAAGTGTGCAGACAAGAAAGAAAGGACATACCCAGCACAAAGGAGAGATTTCTTTCCCTGGGTCAGTACACATCACAGCACACATGGGGCGCAAATCTTGACACAAGAATGTTTGACGTTTATCTCTGGAGCCATTTCATTGGCTGGGTGCAGCTGTTAATCTATTAGGTGGGTTGTGGAAGAGCCGCTGCTACTTTGATATTGGTAGTTTTAAGCTCCCTGGGAAAGAGCCAGGCTGGATGTGGCCACCTCCAGTGGTCCCTGCCCTAAGTTAATTAAGACATATCTGCAGGACATTTCCTGAGGGCTTGCCGCCATTCTTGGACATCCTCACAATTTATCACGTCCACTTATGTATCCACCATGCCTAGCAGGCCCCGGGCGCACCCTCCTAGGACTCAGAGCGCGACCACCCCTCACAGGCCTGCTGTCCCTCCCTTGCTGTCGCAGGCAGAGGTAGTAGAGAAGAGAGAGCAAGGAAGCCAGCAAAGAAGAGAAGCCCTGAAGACGGCTGCTCCCCGGAGAGTATCACAGATCCCCAGTGGAAGCCGGCCCGACCTCTCTTACACAAGGGGAACACTGAGACTCGAAGCTTTCTATACTTGATCTTAGCCAAAAGGCCGAGAAGCGATACTTGAAGCTTTCTAATCATCTAAGGAAGCCTGTATTCCAAGGAAGTGGGACTATTTGACCCTATGGGTTTGAAGAAAAAGCACCTAATCCTCCTCTGTACATGCACGCGTCCTTACTGTGCTTTGGATGAAAGCTGGTCAGTGGAAGGGCCATCAGTTATAATACAGTCCCCGAACTAAACTGTTTTGCTAAAAGCAGAGTCAATGGCCTGAAGCCCCCCTGCGTGGACTCTCTTTGCTTTGAAGACACTTCTGACCTTTGCAAAGACTCAACCCTGTTATCAGCCCTTAACCCTCCACCGCTTGAGATCCTTGTCTTTCCCAGGAAAGACCTCCTGAAGGGGCCTCCTGACCTCACCTTCACCCCCGCCGGAGGGAACCCCTAAAAGAGTCCTTCTGTCCACCCTACCCCGGCCCCCCAAACAGGGACAGGGACAAGGTCCCCTACTTTGCTTCTCTTCCAGGTGATAGGGCCAGGGCCAGAGGGGACCCCCACAGGGACTCACATCCCTTCCCCTGACAGATTGAAGCAGACCTGGACAAGTTCTCAGAGGACACCAATAAATACCTACGGTGTTCAGGGAACCGTCTCTTCACTATGACCTTTTGTGGAGAGACGTGATGCTCCTTCTAAATCAAACCCTCTCTGACTTGGAGGGAGGGACAGGCCTGAGAACAGCACAGAAGCATGCAGACGAGCCATGCCCAGCCCCGTGACCGACCGAAGCCTACGTCCAGGAGGAGCTGATAGCAGGTCCCATGAGGATCCCCAGTGGGGGTGAGGGGAGGGCTCTGGAGACCCGGAAACATCCTGGAGACGCAGAAAGGTCCCAGCCCGGGTAGGAGAAAACCTCCCCAGGGTTCGAGGCAAACCTCTGCACTATTCCAGAGTGTCTGTGGTAACCGGAGGGGAGCCTCCCTCAGCTGTCCTCAGCCACCGGAGGATGCCCTCACCAAGCACACCTCCCGGCAGCCTAGGGACCGAGGAGCAGCTTGGTCCAAGATAAATGTGATACCAGGTCACCCCTGACATTTGAAGGCAGCTACAGAAGTCAGCTGGTCCCATATCAAAGTCAAGATAATCTACAGAGAGCAGCCACCGTGGTGTTTTTACATCAAAATCATCCGAGGCAAAGGAACAAGACCAAAGAGGTGGAAGGAAAGCTGCCTCAGAGACGGCTGGCCCACAGATCTACCTCCCTGAGGTTCCCAAGGGTCTTCTGTGGGGAAATGTTATAAATGGGAAAAGCCACGACACTTCAAACAAAAGTATAATCAGGCCCTGTCCTAAGTGCCGAGGGGACCACTAAAAGTCTGCTTGTCCCCAGGGACAATGTGGGGGCAAACATAATGGACAGCAGGACTTCAGTGACCCAGATGGTCACCAGGAGCCTGGGCAGCCCTCACCGTGGAGGGACAAGAGGTGGACTTCCTGCTGGACACTGACACCAAGCTCTGGGTCCTTTGCCCCAGTGCCAGCTCCTTCTCCCGCTAACACAACCGTGAAGTGGGTGTCAGAAATGCTGCTCGGTTTTCCGTCCCCCTAAGCTTGTAGCTGAGGAGCCTCCTACTCACCGGCTCCTTGCTGGTTACGCACAGAGCCCTGCCAGCTGCAGGGAGGAGATCGCAGCTCTGCCCGAGCCTCATCACGAGACTCACGGGGCTCTGCCAGCTCAGCCGGGGCACGTGCAGGTGAAGGACTTGCCCTGTGGAGACGGTCTCCTAGCAGGAGCCCCAGCGCAGGGAGATTCCCCACAGGAAACGAAGGCCCTCAGTTCTCTAATACACGGTACAGGGTCTCCGACACTAAGGCCAGCTATGCCCGTCCTCTGTGCAAGCCTATAGGGGTTTGAAGAAAATTTGAACGGGGCCCATCTTAATCTCGTTCCTTCCCCAAACCCTGGGACAGCTAAGAGGACTCCCAGGTGTCCTGGTTTCTGTAGGCCGAGCAGCCCAGGCCCCGGGGAAGTAGCCAGATCACCTTATCAAGTGATTAAAGACACACAGGGGAAAAAAGCCACATCCTGATGTGGGAACCAAAACGAGGCAGGTCTTTAAAGCTTGAAAAGGCTCCCGGGGCTCCAGTCCTGAGCCTCCCGCCAGCAAGAGCCTTTAATCTGTGTGTGATGGAAGAAAGAGAGGCAGCCTGGGGCGGCTGGCCCAAGCTAAAGGGCCATCCCCTGGCCTGTGGCTCCCTGAACAAAGCACTGGGTGTGCTAGCCACGGGCTGGGCCTGTCTTCAGCCGCGGTTGCTCTCGTCCTGCTCACTCCAGAGACCTCCCCGCTTCCTCAAGATGGAGACCTGGCCTTGCACTCTGCTCACGTACCTCAAGGCCGCTGTCCTCCAAAGGAGGCCTCTGGCCCCGGGCAGCTAGTCTTGAGGTGTCAGGCAATGCTGCCTGTGGGACCTGCCATTCAAACAGAAACTGTCCTCCCCGAACCTGCTACCCTTTCTTTCACTTTCCCTTAACCGAAAAGTGCCTCAGAGTTTGATCCAGCCTCTGCTAGCTCACTATCTTCCATGTCTTGAGTTAGTCACTGGTCCTGTCTGTCCAGCTGACTTCCTCTTCCTGTCCAAAATGGCCGGACTCGTGGCCCACAGGGCACACACCTGCCCAGGCTCTATGACATCCTCTTTACGGCTCCCGCTTCCCAGCCCAGGTCGCTTCAACCAGCTCCACCCTGACACCAGCGACAGCTGGGCTCATGGCTTCCTGGCCACGTTCCCTCTGCAGCCAAGGACCAAGCTCTGTTCTTGGGCAGATGCCGGGGAAAGGCACAGAACCAGCTCTGAGCTCAGCCAGGGACCGCAGAGCAGTGATGTTCCCACCCCCAAGCTCTAGTCCGTGGGAAAGAGCGCATACCTAGAGGGTCGCCTGACAGGCCTGGGCCGACGCTCGCAGGAGCACCTTCTGAGCCCGCGCGTGAAGCAGGAGAAAGCCAGGGCCTTGGGGCACACAGGTGGGATCCGAGTCAGACATGGTTCCGCATAGGCCCCTCCCAGGAGCCCATCGCATGGGGCGACAGACAAAATAGCAACAGGTGTAGCTGTGGATGAGACCGGCTTTCAGGTGTTGTTTGTGTGATTCAGAGCAGCCTGCACCCAGGAACAAGGAAACAGAAGAATAAGAAGAACCCCAGGCTGGTTATTGTCATGTTTCCTCAGTAACTGTTTTTAAGAGTTGAAGGAGATAAGACTTCCTTTTTGCACTGGATCAGGTAGACTAGAATCTCCTGTTCTCAAGAAAAAACTGTTCTATTTTGGGTTCTTCTGTCCCCAGGCTGGCAGTGGCTTTGGACCATCCCACACGGGGCCAACAGAGGGAGCCAAAAATCCGCCCTTGCTGGATTAAAGCCCTCAAGTCCAGAGTTCTGTGGCTGCAGCAAACCCAGCCCACCCCGAAGGGAGCAGCCAGGGCCCCTGGAAGCCACTCACAGACGTCCTCACCTGACGGTCTGGGGAGCACAGGGAAGGCGGGAGGAGCGGCGGAGGGAACCCTCCCATGAGGAGGAGCTCGCTGTGCTGCGTGGGAGTCAGCACAGTGGGGAGTAGGCGGGAGAGTCAGGACAGGGACAGGGCGTCACAGTGGGGATGGTGAGAGCAGGGTCGTGTGTCCCGACCAGCAGCTGTCAGGGGCCTCTGCCATCGGGAGTCTAAGCTGCCTTTCCACAGACAGACCTCTTGTAAGGGAACTGGAAATGATAAAATAACAACTTCCTCTTTAATGGTTTAAAATTCCACTTGCTATGATAGCAGAGAGCACAGGGTACAGTGTAAGAACTGTGTGTGAAGTCAAATCCCTTTAATCTGCAGTTACTGCGTGCAAAATAAATTCCAAGATTTATTAATGTAATTGGCTTTATTTCCAGGCCAACTCTGAGCATTAAATGTTTAGGATGCAGATGCAGGAGCAGTGTGATGAAGTGGCCAGACCACGGCAGCCAGCCCTGCCTCCGGTACCTAGTGTGTGACCCGGCGGTCCTCTAACTCCCCTGCGCCTCCGTTTCCTCTGTCGTGAGCCGGGAAGACGAGGCCTAAGGCCCGAGTTTCCTCAGTGGGAGAAAGAACAGCGAAACGGCCTGTTCTGGGGTCTGCGAGGCCCAGAGAGAGAGACAGAGCTGCCTGTGCCTTGTGCGACCGAGGCTCTGTGTCTGTGCTTGGGTGTCCCAGTGTTATGAATTCCTGCGTGTGTGTCTGAGTCTGTGTGTGTCAGTGTACAGGATGCGATTGAAAATGTGGCGGATGTTTAACATTTCTATAAAAAATTCATTCCAGTGAAAAATCCACTGCCATTAACACCTCTCAAAATCCTCCCTTGTTTCTCTGAACACATCCCATCGTTCTGCCACTGTCGGGAGCCGCCCAGGAATCGCCTCCCTCCTGAGAGTCTTTAGTTGGTCCACGCTGGCTGCCTTGGTGTCCTGAGCCGACTTGAGACACTGACTCATCTTGATGTTGAGGAAGAGCCCAAAGTCTCGTGGCCCCAGACCTGGGGAACCCATTGCAGAGGACACAGTGTTGCGCTTCACAGACCTGACTTTCTGTTGGACGCCACTCGGCGCAGCCAGCGTATTCTATATCTCGCCTCGTAAAGACCCTGCAGAAGGAGGGCTTCCGGAACTGCTTCCGAAAGTGGCAGGAGTGATGGGATAACTGCTCTGGGAAAAGGGAATTTCTGAGGGGGCTAATGGTAATGTGTCTTTTACTGTCATAAATTTT
>PVIC010055973.1:0-11097 GCA_004025085.1 Thryonomys swinderianus
TGTCCCTCTCCCTCTCCCTCTCCTTCTCCCTCACACACACAAGCGCGCGCACACACACACACACACACACACACACATTCACAACTGTTCAAGAGTTCGAAATGATTTGGAGCCAAGAGCTAGAAGTGTTCTTCAAATCAGTATTCTCCAGACTGAGCCATTTATCCCTACTGGAAGCAAAGGAAGGAAGGATTAAGGTCTTTGTGCTATACTTTACTTTTATTTCATTCTTTTTACTTCTATTTTTGTTTATATTTTGCAAAATAGAAGTACAATGGTATTCTTACAGAATTTATAAGTAACATAATTACATAGGTTGGGTGTGACAAGCTAATTTTTTTAATTATAGGGCTGCCGTGTAAAAAAAAAAATCAAGAACACTAGCTTAATCTCACGTCAATTAGTTTTGAAAAGCTTCACACTGTCATGCCTTTGTTTCTGTAAACATCTCTTCTCTCACAGAGTGTTGGGTGGCAAAATTTGATTTTTTAATTAAAAATTATTTAAATGGCTGTTGACAGATATGAAGAACTTCAGTATCTTGTAATCACTGTATTACAGAAAAAATACTGACCAGTCTATGACCAAGGTTAAGTTTTTGGAATCTGGTGTCTTCTTGGGGTTTTGCCTCTTTTCTACTCCTTCTTACATACATTCCGAACCTCCTCCCCCAAGGCAGCCTTTGGGATCAATACTTTTCCACTGCTGAGGCCATGTTGACATCAGGCTGGGCTCCAATTTATGTGAATTACAAGGTAACACTCTGTGTATGCTGGGTTCAATCTCAGGACAAGCAGACTTTTGTGTGAGAAAACAAGGACAGAAAATGGAGTAGAGGGAGAACAGCCTGATAAATTAGCTCATTTCCTGTTTCCTCTAAACAGTGATGTTTGTACCTGTCTTGTTTAACAAAAACTGGACAGTAGAAATCCAAAATTATTAGCCCCATTGATTAAATAGTTATTTAGATAAACTGGATATAACTGAAATAAAGATGGAAATAAACCTCATGGAGGTAAATGACTGGAAAATGTGAGGTCCATTTTAGAATTATTTTAATCTAAAATGGTTTATCTAAGAAAAGTTTCAGTATTTGAAGGGACAAATGTCAACAATTTACATAGCACATCCCGGAACCTCTACATCTAGGCAGAGTGTTATTACACAGTGATCTATTGGATTAACCTGGATATCTGGGTTTTGGTTTGGACAGGAAATAAAGGTAAAATTACAGAAGATGTACTGAAGAATTGTGATGGGTTGGAGATTTCCCCTATTTGTAAGAACAAGCTAGCCTGTGCCAGATTCATACATACTAGCAGAAAACACAAAACCTTGGGTCAGAGACATAGAACTTTATCACTCGAGGCGTGTCTTAGTTTTCTCATGGCTGGGACACAACACGCAGAACTCACAACTTAAATGAAAAGAGGGGTTTTTTGGCTTATAGTTTCAGTCCACGGTTGAGTGGCTTCAAGGTAGAAACAGGATGACAGAGGAACACACAGAGGAAAAGACACTCAATCCATGGCAGGCAGGAAGAGAGCGTAAGGAGAGGAGCTGGTGGGGAGATCTTCCCTTCCTGGTCATTCACCTGATGACGCATCTCCCACGAGGCCCCGCCTCCTAACAGGAAGTCAACCAGGAATTCATCAGTGACTGATCTCCGGCAAGGACAGCACACCATGATCCAGTCACCTTCCACATCCAGGAGGCTTTTGGAGGACACCTTAAATCTGAATGACATGGCAATATCAGCATTTGGGCCTGTTCTTTGAACCCTATTTTTCATAGAGCAACACAAGGGGGACTAGTGAGCTCTTGCAAAAACAACAGCTTCAGGGCCAGAGATTTAGCTCAGTGGTTCCGGTGCCTGCCTAGCAAGCGCAAGGTCCCTGCAAGGTCCCTGGTTTGATCCCCAGTATGCACATACAATAATACCTGGCATGGAGACTCATGCCCACCAGCAATCAGTACCACCTACTACAGTGCCGGGCACAGTGGTGGCTCACACCTGTAATCCCAGTACTTGGGAGGCAGAGGCAGGAGGATTGCTGAGTTTGAGGCTTGCCTGGGCTACAAAGTGAGCTCAGAGCCAGCCTGGACTACAAAGTGAAATCCTGTCTCAAAACAGAAACAATGGCTTGAATTACAGGAGTATATAGAGAACCTGAAGTCTTTTATGATTTCTATGTATTTTAAATGTGTTCATATTTTTGTGACTCCAGAATGCAAATGGTCTTAGTGAATGTTCCATGTGAGCTTGGGAAGAATATGTATTCTATTGTTGCTGATGGATTAATCCATAAATATCGATTAGATCAAGCCAATTGCTGGTATGTTCAGGTCAAGTGTATTCTTACTGACTTTCTATTATCTTTATGTATAATTACTGAAAGAAGAGTTAATTACTGAAAGAAAGTCTCCAACTGCAACAGTGGATTTGCTTTCCCCTCTTTGCTGTTTTATCAAGTTTTGCCTCATGAAATACTGTATATTGTACTCTTAACCTAGTAGCTTCTAAGAGTTTGCAATACACTTTTTTGTTTTTGTTTTTTGAGACAGGGTCTCACTTTGTAGTTCAGATTGGTCCTAAACTCACTAGGTAGCCCAGGCAACCCTCAAACTCACAGCAATCCTCCTGCCTCTGCCTCCTGTGTCCTGGGATTACAGGTGTGAGCCACCATGACTGGCATTGTGGTATGTGGTACTTACTGGATATCAGACTCAGGACCTTGTGCTTGACAGGCAGACTCTGGAACTACTAAGCTAAATCCTTGACCCTGCAATACACTTTTAACTCCTCTAAATCCACTGTTACATATTACTACTCCATCTCACAGGTAATACAAGTACCTGTATGAGAGTTTTCCCAATTTCTTCTTCCTGTCTCATTACATTGCTGAAATTTATTTCATCCCTTCATAGGTTATAATCTTGTGATATATTGCCACTATTGAGAGAAAATAGGCATAAGAAAAACAAAATATTTTATTTTACTTTCATTCATTTTTTTCATTTTAAAACATAGATCTAAATTTCTTCCCTAATACTTTTCCTGTTCCCTAAAGTACCTCTTTTAATATTACATGCAATATCAACTCTGTTGGTCATAGGTTCCCTCCCTTCATTTTTGCTTATGTGAGAAAGTATGGATCCTTTACTCTTAAAGGATAACCTCCCTGACATAGAATCCTAGGTCAACAGATTTTTGTCTCCTCTTCTTCTTCTTCTCCCTCTTCTCCCTCTTCTTCTTCTTCTTCTTCTTCTTCTTCTTCTTCTTCTTCTTCTTCTTCTTCTTCTTCTTCTTCTTCTTCTTCTTCTTCTTCTTCTTCTTCTTCTTCTTCTTTTCTTCTTCTTCCCTTTCTTCTTTCTTCTTTCTTCTTCTTCTTTTGAGACAGGGTCTCACTATGTAGCCCAGGCAACTCTTGAACTCACCAATCCTCCTGCTCAGCAATTCTCCTGCCTCTGCCTCCTGAGTGCTGGGATTATAAGCATGAGCCACCACGCCCAGAATTTTTTTTTTTTTTGAGACAGGGTCTGGCTCTGTAGGTCAGGCTGGCCCTGAACTCACTATGTAGCCCAGGCTTGCCTCAGACTCAGCAATCTTCCTGCCTCTGCCTCCTGAGTTCTGGGATTACAGGCGTGAGCCAGGACACGTGGCATTGTGATATGTGGTTACCAGGGATCAAACTCAGGACCTTGTGCTTAACAGGCAGAGGCCAGAACCACTGAGCTAAATCCTGGGCCCTCCACTACCTTCTTGCTAACAAGAAGTCTGCTACAATTCTTATTCATAATTCTATATAGGTAAGGTGGAGTCAGCACACACCCTAGTTTTTCTGTTTCAGTTTATGATATGCCTACATTTAGCTTTTTGTATTTGTCATGCTTGGTGTTCTCTGGGCTTCTAAATATATAGTTTGGTGTCTATTATTTTTGAAAATTCTTAGCCATATTATTTCAAATACTTTTTTCTGTTAATTGTTTTCCTCCTGGTATTTCAGTGTTTGTTACATTTTTAAAATTGTCTCCCAATTCCTCAGTATTGTTTTGCTTTGGTTCTCTCTCTCTCTGTCTCTCTCTGTCTCTCTCTCTGTCTCTCTCTCTCTCTCTCTCTCTCTCTCTCTCTGTCTGTCTCTCTCTCTCCCTCTCTCTCTCTCTCTGTCCTAACCTGAGTAGGTTCTATTGAATATATCTTTAATATCACTGATATTTTTCCCCCTGGCCATGTTCAATGTACTAAAAATGAGCCTATCATTCCTATTTCCTTTCAATTCTTAGAATTTCCATCTTTCTTCTGCTTGTATTACCTATCTACTCTTGAAAATTGCCTACTTTTTTCACTAGAACTCTTAACATATTCATTATTGTTACTTTACATTCCCTGTGATAATTCCCAAATTTGAATTATATCTGTCTGGTGCTGGAGCTTGCTTCATCCGTTTAGTGTTTTTTGTAACTGCTTGTTGAAAGAGAGACGTGACATATTGAGTAATAGGACCTGAGGTGAATAGGCCTTTGGCATGAGACCTTGTACTGAATCTGGCCAGGAGCTAGACTATTTAATGTTTGCTGTAGGTGTATGAGAGCCAGAGCTCAAAATCCCTTTTTGGGGGCCAGAGGGTGGTTCTGGAGGTTGAGCCATGTCCTTCATATAAATGTTCTACCACTCAACTACATCAGCCCATCAAGTATGCTCGTTTTTGTCTCTGTTGTCTTTGGGTTTCTCTAAGTATCCTCTAAGAATGTCAGTATTTTGCAGCTCTTTTAGTCCACAATGATTATCCTAGAATTCTGTCAGTCCAGTGGGAAGGTGCGGGGAAAGGAAATGTTCTATAATCTTATGATTTGGTGAAGACCTGGGATTTAAACTTCGCAAGTATTCTTACTTTCTTCTTTCAATATCCACCTAAAGTGAGATAGGAAGCTGGATTTAGCTAATTTCCCTTCCTTCAAGTCTGACAAGTCTTCTCCCAGCAGAATAGACCTTTTTTTTTTCTTTAACTGACACATAACCATTGTATATATTAGTGAAGTACAATGTGGTGTTTCAACATAAGTATTTAACATGCGATGATCAAATCAGGGTAGTCAGCATATTTGCCAGCTCAAACATTTATCATTTCTTTTGTGTTAGAAATTTTCAAAATGCTCTCTTCGACATATGAAGCCTTTGTTATAGAGAATGCTCTGAGCATATTCAAAATGGTTACCTATATCCTACCCCTGCCACCAACATGAGAGAATTTTTGTTGTTTCTTTACTTGGAGAACCTGTAGGGGTCCTAGACATGAGACCCACAGAAGTGGGACTGTGACTGCAGCCCCCAGGACTCTCACTCTCATGCAAGTTCCCATTCAGCCTCCAATTTCATCAAAATTACTACCTAGATCTTCCTATCAGTATGGCTCCAGCAGCTCCCACTCCAGGTAAATAGAGCACAACTGTGACTCTAGATTTGTTTTCTCTCTAGATTTAAGGACATTACTTTGCCCTGTGACATCAATTTTCTGGTAGGTCCAAGAAAAGTCATTGATTTTCAATTTCAACTTCTTGCTTGTTGAAAAAGCAGGACTGACAAGTTTCTAAGAGTCTCTAAGCTCTCCACATGTCAGAGCTGAAACCAGAAGTCGCTAGGCTTTTAAAAAAGGCAGTGAACTTAACTGTCCTTTGCTTTAGAAGGAAATATTATTTTATTATACTGGACAGTAAATAAATCTGCCCTTCACTCCAGAGGAAAGCAATAGCTACATCTTCCAAGGCCCTATATTGTTCTAACATCCTTGACAACCTGGATATGCAGAAATGTAAAAACTCTATGGAGGATTGTTTGCCAACTGGTACATAAATCACTGGGAAAATGATACTCAAAACTGGATGTACAACAGCAGGTCTCAACATAGGCTACCCAAAAGCACCATCTGTGCTGGCTTTTTCAAAACCAGTGTCCAGAGGTTGTTTTGACTGGTGTGCATTAGAGCCCTGAGGACCACTCGTGTCAGTAGTTTGCCAAAGCCCTCAGTGATTATCATGTAAAGACTGCATGATGGCCACCTGCCTAAAAGATGAGGAGGTGATGTAAATACAGATTTACTTCCTTAGTGCTTCCCAAACATTGTTGCATTTTTTAATTACTTGGGATTCTTATTCATTGCAGATTCTCATTCACCCTGGTCTGGAGAGGGGCCCGAGAGTCTGTTTCCTACAAGCTCCTGAGTGTTCTATAGCATTGTCAATCCACTTATCTACAAGGTTGTGGCTCCCTGGGAGTACACTTCTCATTGTAATCTCTGTCTCATGCTAGATTTCCATACTCTAGGCTTTATATACATGTTGGGGCTTTGACTATATATGAAAAGAAGACAGGTAATTTGACTCTGGAAAATATTCTTGCAGTAAGATGAGACCTATCTCTTCCCAGGACCACATAAGTACACTGGCCATTGAAATTATGAGACTTTTGAGATATACTTCAGTCTATTTAAGAAAACAGATATTTTGAACACGAGGCATTAATTCCTAAGTAACAACTCCACTCTGCATCTTACATTGCTCAAGAGTTGATGCTAGCACTTGAGGAAGATCTACATATTTGGACCCAAGTGTCAGAGAAATTAAAAATAAAATCTTGTCCTGCTGAAGTAAAAGTTCCATCAGATATGAACACCCTCCACCAACTGATCAATTTGTTTTTATTTCTCCTACTATTGGGAATAAGGGAGATCCTCTACCTTCTCCTCCCTGTCTCCTGGTTTAATTTCCAAAGACCACAATACATGAGCTCCATTCCCTGGTACCATGAAAACAATTTACAAAGCTCATGATACATACCAGTGACATGGGTTTCAGGACTGGAAACTGGTTGCTTCCCTGTTCTCTGAAGCACTGGCAGCAAGTGGGAGGGAATGGCCCTCTTCCAGGACCAATGCTGCCCATTAACAGGGCTTCCCTAGCCTGGTAATCTTGCTCCTTTCCAGCTTGAATGAATATCCTCCAGGCTATGCAACGTCTTCATTTGTTTTCCAATATAAACTGAAGGTGCCTAGATGGGAACCAGGTGCTAGCAGACCCCAAAGGACATATAGAGAGACATGCCTGTTAAATATTGATCCTATTGATGGCCCTGGGGCAGGGAGATCTGGTGCCTGCTTCTCTGACATGCCTCCTTAACCAAGTTAATACCTGTCTACCCACCAGCTGCCTCTGGGAATGTTTTAGAAATACCACTTTACAATGATGAGATAGGTCATCCTTTCCCACTGGGCCTGGCTTCTCTGGGTTTTCTAATACAGGTCTGCTGAATTGAAACAGAAGATCTTTGCTTTCCCTGACCTTTGTGTTTCTCACATCCATCAGAAAAGAACAATGCCACAGTGCAGCACTCAGAGCTGAGGAAGATTGCTGTAGCCAGTTAGCTAAGTGGGAAGGAAACATTGGGCTTCTTTTGCATCAGCTATGGAACTGACATTGCTGCAGGTGTTTATTCAATATATCTTTATGATGTGCCATTATGTGCTTAGGTGCTAGGGATCCAAACTAAATAAAACCTTGGCTCTGCCCTTGAAGGGTTTACAAGTGCCAAACCTGGGTTAATGGTTTTCTAAGTCTAGGCCAAATTGTTTAAATATTTAAACAGAGTACATCTATTTGCTTGTTGAGAGAAGTGAATGCTTTGTCTTCCAAGGCTGGGGGACACTGAGCAGGTAAAAGTGGGGGAGGAGGCCCTGCAGGCTGTGCAATCCTTACAAAAAGGCATAATTCTACAAAGGATAGTAACAGAGTCTTCAGTCCATTCCAGCGATTTCATATGAAAACATTACCCATAATTCTCCCTGGATGGCCATCCTCAGCATAGGCCCACAGTGGCAGGACTCATGAAAACCATACAGTGCCCTCAATCAGTGTGTTTCTTCAGCCAGCAATGGCAGCCAGCAAGGGAGACCTGGCTCTTTTCCTCTCTAAATTCCTTTATGACTGCAAAACTGAAAAGTCAAAGATACCAAGAGCTAAGCAAATAACACAGAGCTGTGAGACTGGAGGGACTATAAGAACTATGTATATTTTTTTAAATATTCAAATTCAAAAACAAAGTCAGTGATACACTGCTGGTCTCTGTGTTTTCTCAGGAACAATCAGAACGAGTTTCAGACACAGCTTATTTTCATCCATGTAAGTTTATCCACAGTCCTTTGCTTCTTTTAGCATTTTGCCTCCTTAACAGTTAAAAAGGGACCATCATACTCATCCTGCATGTATCACCAGGTGGTTATGGTAATTTAATTATCCAATATCTATAAAGCATTTTAAAACTATAAATCATTACAAAACTGCAAGCAATTTAACCAATATCAAGCCTTCCTTATCTCCACATGTTTAATTTATATTCTGTCTCCCTTGGAACTTTGAGACATACATTCCAAACTGTTCTCCAGAATTCCACTTATCATATTTGTTGGAAATACTACTCTTCTCCTGCTGCCCTAACTTGTTGAGAGTACAGCTTATGCAATTGTTAATTTGCCTGCAGCAAATCACATCTACAAATATTTACTAGCTACAGAACCTGGCCTTGTAGGAGATGCCAAAAAAAAGCACAGGATTCACTTTCTGTATTAAGACAGAGAATTCCCTCCCCGCACCCACATACCCATATAAATGCCAGAGAAGGGTGAGGACAGTTTATGCTCCCTTGCTGCCTCCCATACACCTGGAGTTTTACTTGAAATACAAGAAACAGCTGGTGCTCATGATTTAAAGCTCAATATAAATAGCAAAAAGAATTTATTTTATAAGCTGCCTAGGCTAGCAAAATTGCTGAGTTCATCAAACAGAAACTAAGGTTGTTGATGATGATGATGATGATGATGATGATGATGATAAAAATGATTCCATATAGTTGGTCTTTATATAGTAACATAAAAGATGTGCAATCTCCATAGGGAATTCCAGAGTTGGGACATACCCTTAACTTCACCCAAAATAAACTCACAGCAGGACCTGCCCAGGACCTATGAATCTCAGCCACGATGCCATATGCTCAAAAGGGTTGTGCTTGGAAGCTGAGCCTGTGAAGGCTTCTGGCAGTGGTACCTCGTCTTAATCTTGTACAAGGCCACTGGATCTATGTAGCATAGGAAAACTCTTTACAAAATCAATATTCAGGGCCAGGGATGTAGCCTAGTGGCACAGCCTGCCTGGCAGCACAAGGTCCTGAGTTCAATCCTCAATACCAAAAAAAAAAAAAAGTCAAAAAAGAACAACAAAACCAAAATTCAAAGCCCAAATAATACTAAAAATGACTAAATATCCAACTAGTGTTTTTCTGTAAATTGGTGAAAACTTTTATTTTCATGAAAAGTCTGAAGCAAGTAAATCTCTACTTTGGGAAATACCAACAACTTATTTTTTTGTTTTTGTTTTGTTTTGTTTTGTTTTTTGAGACAGGGTCTCACTTTGTAGTTCAGGCTGGCCCTCAACTCACTAGCCCAGGCAAGCCTTGAACTCAACCATCCTCCTGTCTCTGCCTCCCAAGTGCTGGGATTACAGGCGTGAGCCACCACGCCCGACACTGTGGTATGTGGTAGTGATTGCTCTGGTGGGCTTGAGTCACCACGCCCAGCATTGTATGTGGTTACCAGGATCGAACTCAGGACCTTGCGTTTACGAGGCAGGCGCTGGAACCAGTGAGCTAAATCTCCAGCTCTCTTTTGTT
The DNA here is from genome assembly GCA_004025085.1 of Thryonomys swinderianus. Classification (NCBI taxonomy): domain Eukaryota; kingdom Metazoa; phylum Chordata; class Mammalia; order Rodentia; family Thryonomyidae; genus Thryonomys; species Thryonomys swinderianus. The sequence goes on from PVIC010055973.1 coordinate 9,716, forward strand.
TTGTTTTTTGAGACAGGGTCTCGCTTTATAGTTCAAACTGGCCCTGAGCTCACTATGTAGCCCAGGCAAGCTTGGAACTCAGCAATCCTCCTGCCTCTGCCTCCTGAGTGCGGGGATTACAGTTGTAAACCACCACGCCTGGCACTGTGATATGTGGTACTGATTGCTGGTGGGTGTGAGTCACCACACCTGGTATTGTTGTTTGTGGTTACTAGGATCAGACTCAGAACCTTGCACTTGCTAGGCAGGTGCCAGAACCACTGAGCTAAATCTCCAGCTCCAATAACCTGTTTTATAAATGAATTTCCATTACTCAGTGAGAATAACACTTCTAATATACACTGAATGCTTCTACATCCCGTTAAGGAAGGTACTAAGTAGTTTAATATATTATTCACTAAGTTCTCTTGATAAGTCATCGCAGATACTATCATTATTCTCATTAAAGATGGGAAGGGCTGGTTGTTTAGCTCAGGGTCAGAACACTTGCTGAGCATCTATGAAACCCTGAGTTTAAGCCCTGGCAGTGAAAAAAAAAAAAAGAAAGAAAGAAGAAGAAGAAGAAGGAAAACAGATTCCCAGAGCTTCATCATGGTGCAAGTCACACAGCTACAGGAAACAGCTGAGCCGCCCCACCTCTCCCCACAATCTGTGACCCAGAGCACAGAAATGGGAACGCTCAGATGGGTGGTATTTGGATCATGCAATGCAGTAAATGACCCTCACCTGAGGGCAGCATGGGCAGCACGGAACCCTGTGCACAGCACAGACTGCCTTCCTCACTCTGCTGGCTGCTTCACAAAGGTCTTCTTTCAGGCCAGCAGAAGCAGGTCTAGGACCCAGAAATGGGGATTTAGAGAATTCCCTTCCCAGTACTACATGCGCTGGATCCTAAGGTACACACTTGAGAAGACATGTGAAACCATTTTCCAAAGCTGTTTACCAATCCACCTCCCCAGTAGTGTATGAGACACTGTCACCCGCGGTCTGATGTGCACATCTTTCTGCTATATGGAGTGAGCTGAGTATGAAAAGGGTCTCACTACACTCTTGTTTTGCATGTCCTCCATCACTAGCCATCCCTCACACATTCATCAACACACCCGCTGTCTCTTCCATGAAACGTTTGCTCCTGTATTTCACCCATCTTTCTAGTGGGTGACTTGTGCTTGTATTATTTTTTTATTTTTTTTAATTGAATTCTTTATTGGTACAATTTATATACATCTCAAAATCACATATAACATTGGGAAATTTGTACCAGTATATGCCACAAGTTAATTCTCATTTTTACCCATATCCCTACCCACTCCCCCTCCTCCCCCCTTTATACATGCTCTTTTATTTTCTTTCTGTATCATATTTATTCCTTCCCCTCATCA
>PVIC010055974.1:0-11072 GCA_004025085.1 Thryonomys swinderianus
TTTTTTTTTTTTTTTTTGAGACAGGGTCTCGTTTTGTAGTTCAGGATGGCCCTTGGCTCATTATGTAGCCCAGGCAAGCCTCAAACTCAAGCAATCCTCCTGCTTCTGCCTTCTGAGTGCTGGAATTACAGGTTTTAGCCACCAAACCCAGCATTTGTGGTATGTGGTACTAACTGCTGGTGGGTGTGAGCCACCATGCCCAATATTATTGTATGTGGTCCCAGAGATCAAACCAGGGACCTTAAGCTTGTTAGGCAGGCACCAGAATCACTGAGCTAAATCTCTGGCCCTACCAATATTTTCTTAATCTTCTGGATTTTTTTTTTTTACAAGTAGGAAGAATTTATTGAGAGAAAGAGCTTTTAGTTAAGACAGAAGGTTGACTGGAAAACGAGTTGCTCATCTACTCTGCTTCTTTTATTAAGCAAAGCTGTGAGGTGGGTATAAGGTGGGACAAAATTACAGTAAACTAATAAGATTACAAGTGTAATTGATTAGCTAATACTGATCCCATGGGAAGTCATGAGGTGGGACAAATCTATGATCAATAAGATTACAACAGGTACAATCACTTGGGTAGTATTGATTAAAAGGGTTAGCAAGTCATTTGCTGAGTACCTCTTTGATCTGTTTGCTAATCTCTTCTGTTATTTTCACAAGTAATTTGAGTGTGTGGCTTAACACTATTCTCCCCTTCGGAACCCCCTGATTGGCTTCAGAGGAGTTTAGAGTTTTGGGAGCTATTTTTTTTTTCCCCTTCATCCTTTCATGTTTCTGTTAGTTTTGTTTTATTTTTGGCTGAGAGTTTTGGTTGCTTCTAGTGTAATGACTTTGTTGCTGGTATAGAGATCTCTTTAGTTGCTTTTCATTACCACTGTTTGGGTATGACTAGGTATAAACCTTTGCCACCAGCCCCAAGATCTAACCACCTTGGTTAATTTGGAAGGGAAAGGTGCAGTGCAGTTAGCCCAACTGCCAAGTTCTCTGGGTATGTATTGTGGAATTGTTAATGTCACAAATGTAATGAGTGTTCATTTATAGAAATATGGCTATTATTATGTGATCCTGTTAATATCAAGCATTATAATCCCAGACAAGTGGGTTATTAATATACCACAGGAAAAAATTATGTACCACCTTTAATTCTAGAGAAGAAATCTGCACTTATGATGCAAACTTTAAGGCAATCCAGGTTTTGACTTAGAGCTAATTTGTGCTGAATGCAGCAGTTAACATCTTCACTAATGGTGGAAAAGAATTCAGTTGTGATTTTGCAGAGTTAAGCAACTACCCAAAGATCAAAGGTTTATGTAGATGCTATCAACAATACAGGATTTGGAACTAGGGAAATGCAAGAGGAAAACTTTGAAACCTTCAGCACTATGATATGAGAAGGGAGAGAAAAAATTGGTAAAAAAAGATCACACTGCTGGGCGTGGTGGCTCAGGCCTGTAATCCTAGCACTCGGGAGGCAGAGACAGGAGGATTGCTGAGTTCAAGGCTGGCCTGGGCTACATAGTGAGCTCAGGGCCAGCCTGAATTACAACGTGAGACCCTGTTTCAAAAAAAAAAAAGATCACATTGGGATTAGAAGGATGTTTGTTGAATTAGGCGAAGGTAAGGGAAAGACTAACCAGATTTAGAAACTAAAAGAAGGAGAAGAAAAAATGAAATCAAAGGTTAAAAGAAGAGAGAAAAAATTAAACAGAAAAATTTAAAAAGAGAGGAGGAAAAAATAAGAAAAAAGAAAAAAAGCAAGAAAAAAGACAGGAAGAAGGGCAAAGGAAAATTCCTCAAGCCCCAGTAAACTGGTAAAGAAAGTAGGTAAGGAAATGAAGAGAAAAACAACCCAAAAGAAAAACAAAGCCAAAAAACTAAAAGTAGCACACACACTCACAAAAATCAAAGAAATAGAAAGCAGAAAACAAAACCAAAAAGAACAACAACAAAAACATTTCTCAGTGATTTTGCACATATGGTTTTCTTCTGGGATCTACAATTTGGGGCATTGTCTATGTCCAGGCTGGTTTCTGCTCCAGGTTAAGAAGGCTGTCAGATCCCAGACCTGTTCCTATATGCAGGCACTCACAGGCATTAGGATTAGGGGTAGGTTGCCAATTTTGTGACTTTCCCTATAGCGCAGTTCATGCTGTATGCAGATTCTTGTCATGCGGATGAGGTTTTTCCCCCTTCAGTTTAAACCCCTCATTTGGGACTGTGTCAGCCTCACCACAGCTCCCTGACCACATGTGTGCCTGTGCTTGTCTCTCTCCCAGTTGCTGTGGGAATATAATCCTGGGAGCCCTAGGTTTAAGCCATCTTGTGGTTGACTCTGAGTTGGGTTCCAGTAGTCCCTCGGTGGAGGGTGACCAAGCACTCTCTGCAGGGAGTATGGCAGGTGCTTGGGTTGGAGTCACTCATCAGTTGTCGCAGCTCACAGCATTTACTGTAGCCCACTGGAGTCCCCTGCTTTTACTTTGTGTAGATTCTGTCTCTTCCCCGGGAGCTAAGAGTGGGAAGCCAAGGATAATGTACTGTGCCCTTTCCCCTTTTCTAAGTTCTGTTCTGTTCTGTTCCGCTTTTCAATTTCTTTGTAGGTTTAAAACTTTGTAAAAGTTCTTGTCAGAACTTTTAGTTCCTGGGAATCTACTTCACTCTTTTTTTTTTTTTTCTTTTGTCCAGGTTGTTATTTTCCAGTGTCTGGGTTCTGAATCTCAAGCTGACTTGAAGACTGCATTGTTTTGTAGTGATAGGAATGGCTTGAATTCTAGTCCTATAACTTACTAGCTGTGTGGTTTTTGCCAATCATTTCTACTTGAAAGTCAGTTTTATTATTTGTTGTACGAGGGTTATTTTGAAGTAGAAATACAATTATATAGCAGTATCTTTTACAGTATTCAATAAACAGTGGCCTATATAAAGTGGTTGTTACTCCTAATGTAATAATAACATCTTGTTTTCAGATCTGATTGCTAGTTTTGTTTTAGGTCAGTTGCTTTGTATTATAAATAATATTGAGTATGTCTCCTCTCTGGTTTAATATTCAATACTTACAGGTATCTTGCAACTTACCATATTACATTGTTATGGTCTGTTTGCTTACTTAATCCTGCTCTTCAACTGTGGATTTGAGAAAATTGGTGGGATAGCTGAACATTTTCTACCTTTCTTTGGCATTCATAAGAGTAGGTCAAATGCTTTGAATTTCCCAGTGAACCATTTAATATTCATATTAGATATTTGTGTTACTAATAATATTTAATTCCTGACATATTATTCTTAATAGTTCTTGCTGGTCTTACTGCAAACCTGATGTGTTTTAATGAGGTGTAATTTTGGAAATGACTAATATAGCTTGATAGAAAAGTTATGTAATTTTAGTGTGTGAAACATTAAAATTACATGCGTCATACCTCTTCTGTTTTGCAGAAGAGGAAGAAGAGGTCCCAGCATTCTAGGTGCTTTCTCTAAAGTTTTAGTGTAGTTTGGTGGCAAGATATTTTATAAGTCAGAAAGAGAGCAGTACATCAAAGATCATCAGACCAAGGTGATAAATATTGCCAGTTCAGGAAAACCCAGACAGCTGAGGGTCCTTTTGTACTAGAATTTCATATGGGAATATTATGTTTAAAAAATGTGAAGGTTTATTCATTTTATCCTCACTTGGCAGTGCTTGAGAAACAAAATAGTATTAAAGTTTAGATTTTCAAGAGGATACATTTCAAGGTGTTACCAACTTTGGTTCCAGAAGGGGCTGCTATAAAATAGACAAAGTTATTTAAAAAATATACAGCATGTTCATATTTGTTTAATTTATTACAATAAGAATATGTTATTGTATGTAAAAGCTTTATAGTACAGAAAATTGTATAAAAACAAAGGCAAAAACCTAAGAGAAGTGAAAGTTGGACAAAAATATATAGGAAAATGAAACAAATTTGTTCTCATTAGTTTGACTTGACTCTGAATTTATATCTAAAAAATAATTATATTGTGCCAGGTGTGGTGGCTCACGCCTGCAATCCCGGCAATCGCCATCCCGGCAATCAGGAGGCAGAGACAGGAGGATTGCTGAGTTAAAGGCCAGCCTGGGCTACATAGTGAGCTCAGGACCAGCCTGAGCTACAAAGCAAGACCCTGTCTCAAAAAAGAAAAAAAATTATATCTTTTATTGTTACTTAGAAAAAATTAAGGCAACGATTTGTATAGACAGTTGATTATATGAATCCATATGAGAGATTCTAGCAGTATATAGTAGTTATAGTGAAATGAACAGTAGGGGAGAATTATGTTATCAAAGATTATATTTTATTTGCTGGTATAATAATATATTTAGAAAGTTGGAGATTATAAATGTCATCTTTCATTATATGCATGATAGGGAGTGCTGAGCAAGGCATCCTTACAAACTCACTGGGGTGTTGTATATTTATTAAATTCATGCTTGAAACAGACCACTTACCTATCTTGTTCTTTTAAGAAAAGACCATTAGGAAAAGTAAACCTTTGGAAAACAACAAGTGGCCAACTGTAACTTTAAAAAAATTATTGTTATTAGTACATATTTTCAACACATAATGATTACATTCATTGTGGTGAGTTGGTACATACATATAACATACCTTCTCTTTTTCATCCCCATTCGTTCCTCTGCTGACCCTCCCTTCATCTCTTCATTCTCTTCTATTTTGCAAAAGATATTCTTGTTTTCTACTGTTTTATTTTACGCTCTCTACTATACATCTAAGAGTTTCTCACATAAGAGAAATCACATGGTATTTAAGCCTGTGTGTCTGATTTATTTCGCTTATGGGTCTCTGGTTTCAAGGTGTATTTGCTTTCTTAAAAATAACTCATTTATCCTTTATGGCAGAGTAGAATTGGCAGTTTTTTAAAACTTTTGCTTAATTTAGTTACATTCTTTACCTTTTCTATAAAATATTCTGCAACATATCTTAGGTATTGGGAGAATATGATGAAAACTGTCTATTATTATGCATTGTAGTGAGAGATACAAGATTGATTTACTAGCAACTCGAATCTGGGTAAATTAATTTTTCTGGACTTTGTTATACTTATAAGGTAGAGCTGATAATAATCTAACAAATGTAAAATTTTTAGATTTAGCTGAATATTAAAGTTTATAAAAAATGTTGCAATATTTTGATGGCATTGGTAGGATTCCTGAAGCTTTCCTAGCACTAGAAAGCATAGAGTAAGTACTTAATAGTACATTAATAGTATACTCATTAATACAGTAGGAGAGAGCACAGTGTATTAATTCTTATTTTTTAAAACCTCATAGTTTATTTAATTGGATTCCCTGATCTTGACCTATATGTTTGGAATAACTATAAGGCAAATAAAATTTTCAGTCTCCCTAGAAACTAATTTATATCTCAGTACTGTGTTTTCTTTCATTCAATAGTATATGGCCAAATATTTTTCATGGCAGTTTCTGATCTTGTTAATATTTTACACATAAGATAAAGATCTGGGAATTTTGATAAGTCATTTCTGTGATTTCTATGTGATTTTATTATGAAACTTAATGAATTTTTATCTTTGGTCTTCCTATAACAAAAAAGTATTTGTAATTCAGAGTTAAGATTGTTTAATTATTAAGAAAATGTTTTGTTCTCTGGGCTTCTATATATTCTTGATACCTTATTTCTCCTTTTTCCCTCTCAATATTTTCAGATGTTTTGGAATGTTATTAAGCCCAGGTCGAAACGTGAAGAACAGTGACATGCATTTACTGGATATGGTAATGATAATCTTAACCACTTTAACAAAGTACAGATAGTAGTTATTTTATAGTTTTAAAGTGCTTTTTACTTAAAAAGCTTGTCATTTTGTCAGAATTGTCTCTTTTTACTGTATATAATAATTAAGTTTGGTAGCTGATTTAAAAGTACTTTTGAGAGAGGGAGGTAGGAAATTTTTAAACTAAACAGTCACATGATTTGAAAGCAAATAAAAAGTATCATGACAACATCCACCTATTCATCTGTTTGAAGATATCTTTTCCTTGAGCCCCAAAATAAAAGAATATGATTATACCAATATGTCCAAAGTGAGTATGTTGCCTTGCATTAATTTTTTTTTTTTTTGAATCAGGGTCTCGCTTTGTAATTCAAGGTAGCTCTGAGCTCACTGTGTAGCCCAGGCAAGCCTCGAACTCAGCAATCCTCCTGTCTCTGCCTCCCGAGTGCTGGGATTACAGGCGTGAGCCACCACGCCTGGCGCCTTGCATTTATTTTGAAACATTATTTATTTGAATGTTGTCATGATGCTCTATTTCTCTTTGTGAACTTCTCCTGGATTACCTTTTCCTAGCAAAGTATGTTCACTATATTCATTTAAAGAATGTCCATAGAGGGCCGGAGATATAGCTCAGTGGTTCTGGTGCCTGCCTCGCAAGCGCGAGGTCCTGAGTTCGATCCCTGGTAACCACATACAATACTGGGCATGGTGACTCATGCCCACCAGCAATCAATACCACATACCACAGTGCCGGGTGTGGTGGCTCATGCCTGTCATCCCAGCACTCGGGAGGCAGAGACAGGAGGATTGCTGAGTTGGAGTCTTGCCTGGGCTACATAGCGAGCTCAGGGCCAGCCTGAACTACAAAGCAAGACCCTGTCTCAAAAAAAAAAGAATGCCCATAGAGGGCTGGAAATTTGGCTCAGTGGTTCTGGTGCCTGCATAGCACGTGCAGGGTCCCTGGTTTGATCCCCAGTAACCACATACAATAGTTCTGAGCGTGGTGACTCACACCCACCAGCAATTGGTACCATACATCACAGTGCTGGGCATGGTGGCTCATGTCTGTAATCCCAGCACTTGGGAAGCAGAGGCAGGAGGATTGCTGAGTTTGAGGCTTGCCTGGGCTACATGGTAAGCTCAGGCCCAGCCTGAGCTACAAAAAACAAGACCTTGTCTTAAAAAAACAAAAAACAAAAAATAAAAAACGAATACTCTTAAAGGTAATATATATATTCAAAACTTAGTATTTGATATGCAAGTAGCAAGCCATCCTAAGTTTTGCACAGTATTAGAAATGCCTTCTAATATTGCAGTTGATGAAAACATGTACTTTGTAATTCAGAAATCTTACAGGAAATAGTCATTTTAAAGTGGATTTAATATTCCTTAGTGACCTGGATATTTTATGTTCAGTGATAACAGACACTACATGTATCCTTTCAGCTGTGCTTGGTAAATGTCAGTTAAATATCACTAATTATGTCAAGTTTTTTTCTTTGAATTATTTCATAGCAATTTCAGTACTAATCTTCTAATAATATTAGAATGCTTTCTTTCAGGCATCTGGGTACCTATTTGTGTGCCAAGCATATGAAATACTGAAATTATAGATAGGAGTAAACTGTAGCTTTTTCCATCTGTGGGTTCATAGTTTTGGCATGGAAACATACCTTTTTTTTTTTTTTTAAGGCAGGGTCTCACTTTATAGTTCAGGCTGGCACTGAGCTCACTATGTAGCCTAGGCAAGCTTCGAACTCAGCAATCCTCCTTTCTCTGCCTCCTGAGTGCTGGGATTACAGGCGTGAGCCACCACACCCAGCACTGTGGTATGTGGTATTGATCGTTGGTGGGCATGAGTCTCCACGACCAGCATTGTATGTGGTTACCAGGGATGGAACTCAGGGCCTTGTGCTTGTGAGGCAGGCGCCGGAACCACTGAGCTAACCCTCCGGCCCAGAAATACACCTTTTAAGTGTAACTACCCTAATGGGTGCAGTGCTCTCTCTGATGGAACAGTGAGCTATAGAAACATACAAGAAACATTACCGGATAGGTCACATAAGGACAGTGGTTACATTGAATGAGAAAACATAAATTAGTTAATGATCTACCTGTCTCTCCAACATACCAGTAATGAGTGTGGTTTTACCTAAGGGAAGCCATAACATTTTAGAGTCCTGAAAATTCTCTGAGGTGGTATTTTGGGATCATTGAGGCAATAGAAACTTTTAAGATCCTGGGTGCTAATTTATGGTCTTTCAGAGCTTAAAATAGTAAGAATCACTGGTAGAGATTTGTCTATAAAATCTAAATTCATATTACAAAATTATAGAACTGTGTGACTTGCTTAGTTCCTTTGGCCACATCTGATTTATAGAGCAGTCTTCTACCTTTGAGGCAACAAAATCAAAGATCTTATCAGCAGTAATGCTTCTGGAAGATGTGGTTTGCTTAAACTACATGGTAAATGGGTACATGGGATGGTTTGGAGTTATCAACAGGTGTGATTTATTATGAGCTAGTGTTAATCTTTATGATTCTTGCCTAGATTACAGCTCATAAAAAGGAACTCATTACCTTATGTTGAACCATAAGGAACAGTCCTGGTTATTACAAAATATTTCTTTGTAATCTGCTGAAATTAAATTCCTTGTAACTTTGCCAATTAGTCTTAGTCCACAAGGTGTTAATACTTCTGCTGTCTTGAACACACCAAAATGTCATGAAAAATTGCAAAGATCTTTTATCATTATATTCTGATAGACTTTTTATAAATAGTTATATATACGCACATAAATAAAATCACATTCCAAGTATTATTTTGGGGGTAGTAATAGTGATTCAGTATTTTTCCAATAATGATAATATTTTTGGTCAAGGAACTTGTAGTGTGGCAATAAGGACAAGAATGTTTTCTCTAAAGCTATGGTGATTCCTAGAAGTGTGATAAGAAGTCTCAGGAGAACCAGGTTTCTTGGAACTGGAGCACAGTCTAAAATTTAAGTCCTAGACATTCTTTAGTAATTTTGTAGATTTTTGTAATTAACTACTTCTTGACACTAGAGCAGAAATTTGACCCATAGTTACAAGTGCATTTCACACTTGAAGCCAGTATTTTAAGCAGTCTTTAACCCTTCCACATGTATGAACTCTGCTGTTTTCTCTTCTGCTTACTCCACCTGCCCCTTCTCTGCCCTTTTTTCTTTGAGCCCAATGCTCTGTGCTTCTATCTCAGTCCCCTTCCTTCCAGCTACCCAGTGTGTACCTTTGTTTTTTTTTTTTTTTTTTTGCTTTTTGAGACAGTGTCTCGCTTTGTAGTTCAGGCTGGCCCTGAGCTCACTATGGTGCCCAGGCAAGCCGCCGCGAACTCAGCAATCCTCCTGTCTCTGCCTCCCGAGTGCTGGGATTACAGGCGTGAGCCACCATGTCCGGCATTGTGGTATGCGGTGTTGATTGTTGGTGGGTGTGAGTCTCCACGCCCAGCATTGTATGTGGTTACCAGGGATCGAACTCAGGACCTTGCACTTGCGAGGCAGGCGCCGGAACCACTGAACTAACCTTCCGACCCTGTGTACCTTTTTTTTTTTGCTCACATGTTTTAAAACTTTGAGTTGTTCTTGTTACATTTGTTTTCTCATTTTTTTCTTTTACCATTTAGCAGTTTCTTAATACTTTGCTATTCTTTATGCGTTTTTACTGCTTCATAATTTTATGTGTGCACTCTCCCTGCCTGACTTCTCAGTAAATGCATTACACTTCTACCTTTAACTTCCCACTTTGCTTCATATGTAGTAATTGAAAGAGAGATTATTATACTTTGTGCAACTCTTATCTTTTCAGACTCAAGCACAGGAAAAGTTGTAGTACAGAAATAGTTTGAAAGGTGTGGGCCAGAAACCCATTCCTGAGTAGGAACCTGATTCAGAGGGAAAGTGAGAGGTTAAGGGAATCTATAGGGTGTGTGTGTGTCTGCGTGTGTGTGTGTGTGTGTGTGTGTGTGTGTGTGTAAGAGTGAGGGAGGGAAGGGGAAGGAAGAGGGAGAGAGAGAGAGGCTGAGGGAGATGCATTGATTTTGACTGGTTGATTATTACTAGGTTGGAAGTTCTGAGAGGATTTCATTTACCAGTGGCCTTGAGTATACTTCATCTCTGGAATGCAGGGGTATCAGCACTAGAATTGCACAACTAGCTAGTGAATTATTGCTGATGTAGTACTTACCAAATGACTGGCACAATTTTGTAGAGATTCAGAGAGGCATCTGTGAGGGGGTAATAATGGGAAAATAAGTTATATTTTCGTTTGACAGTTCTGGCACTCTATTCATGATGTGTGGAAATAAAAGAAAATACAAAGTGCCATAAGTAACTTTACATGCTTTTGTGTGTTTTCCCATGCGTCACCCTTCATCTTTCTCTCCCTGTACATGTACACTATATATGGCTTTGCTTTGTCTGTAGTAGTTGTTAGCTTCTTTAGGAAGAATAAACCAAATCTTAAAATGGAGGCAGTGAAGCTGGACGTGGTGGTTCACTCCTGTAATTCCAGCACTCGGGAGGCAGAGGGGGGAGGAGGATTGCTGAGTTCGAGGCTTGTCTGGGCTACACAGTGAGCTGAGGGCCAGCCTGAACTACAAAGTGAGACCCTGTCTCAAGCAAATAAAAAGGAAAAGTGGAGGCAGTGAAGAGAAGAGGAGATGGGAGGAAGAGTCACTATAAGGACATTGCCCATGTTCATAGCAGCTCAGTTTGTGATAGCTCAATCTTGGAAACAACGCAGATGCCCATCAACTGGAGACTGGATGAATATGTGTGTTTAAAAAAACCCCCAAAACCAAAAAACATGGAGTGTTACTCTGCCATAAAGAATGACAAGTTTCATTCATTTATGTGCAAATGGATATACCTTGAGGACACACTAATAAGTGAAATAAATAGATCACAGATATGTAAATACCATATCTTTTCTTGGGGAAGAGAACCTGTAGATGTAAATGAGTTCTAGAATGTATGATAGGGGCCGGAGGATTAGCTCAGTGGTTCCGGTGCCTGCCTTGCAAGCGCAAGGTCCTGAGTTCAATCCCCGGAAACCACATACAATGCCTGGCGTGGAGACTCACGCCCACCAACAATCAATACCGCATACCACAGTGCCAGTGCCGGGCGTGGTGGCTCACGCCTGTAATCCCAGCACTCGGGAGGCAGAGGCAGGAGGATTGCTGAGTTCAAGGCTTGCCTGGGCTACATAGTGAGCTCAAAGCCAGCCCGAACTACAAAGCAAGACCCTGTCTCAAAAAAAAAAAAAAA
>PVIC010055975.1:0-11077 GCA_004025085.1 Thryonomys swinderianus
AAAAAAAAAAAAAAAAAAAAAAAAAAAAAAAATCTTGCTAGCAGAAAAGATAATCATATCAAAGGAATTAAATGACTCAGAAGAGGCAGATTTTTAATATGAAAGTAAGCAGGTCATGTTAGTAATAGTTTATATTATTTAAATATTAAATTAATATTTAATCCAGATATGTTTAAATATTTATGTTTAAGTATTTAATATGTTTAAGTATTTAATCCTTTTGTGTGTGTGTGTGTGTGTGTGTGTGTGTGTGTGTGTGTGTGTGTAAAAGTGGTCTTTTAAGAACAAAATTCTATTGGGCCGGAGATTTAGCTCAGTGGTTCCCGCGTCTGCCTCGCAAGTGCAAGGTCCTGAGTTCGATCCCGGAAACCACATAGAATGCTGGGCGTGGTGACTCATGCCCACCAGCAATCAATACCACATACCACAGTGCTGGGTGTGGTGGCTCACACCTGTAATCCCAGCACTCGGGAGGCAGAGACAGGAGGATTGCTGAGTTCGTGGCAGTTTGCCTGGGCTACATAGTGAGCTCAGGGCCAGCCTGAACTACAAAGCGAGACCCTGTCTCAAAAAAAAACAAAAACAAAATTCTATTCTAAGAAAATATGGTCATCATTTAATTGGTAATGCTTTTACTGAGGCAAAAAATAATAGTGTGTCTTTTTTAAATTTTTTCCAGTACCAAGAATTGAACTCAGGACCATGTGCTTATGAGGCAGGCATGGCACCACTGAGCTAGACCCCTGGCCCAGTAGTGCATCTTAATGCATTTTAGATTTGTTCAAATACTATATCAGCTTTTGGACATTTCTTTCAAAGGTATTTTATGCATACAAGCAAATATTGTTATTAATCCTTTTTCACAAGTTAACGTACTTTTATTATCCCCTGAAATCTACTTATCCTCTTTAATTTAGATTTTATATATATATGAATGTATATGTATATATATGTATGCATGTATATATATATATATGTATGCATGCATGCATGTATATATATATATTTTTTTTTTGGATACAGGGTCTTCCTCTGTAGTTGAAGCTGGCTCTGAGCTCACTATGTATTCCAGGGAAGCCTTGAACTCAGGACTCCTCCTGGCTCTGCCTCCCGAGTGCTGGGATGACAGGGGTGAGCCCCCATGCCCCGCACTGTGATGTGTGGTACTGATTGCTGGTGGCCATGAGTCACCATGCCTGCTATTGTTGTATGTGGTTACTGGGGATTGAATCAGGGACCTATGCTTGTTAGGCAGGCAGCAGAACTATGGAGCTGAATCTCCAGCCCTACATATATAACTAGAGTAAAACTACATTGTGTTGTAGTATATTTATGTATCCTAATTTAATTACTTCTCAATTCATTGATATTCAGGATTTGTGTTTACCAAATGTATTTGTGATATAATTTCCTAGGATAGATATGTTCTGTCAAGATTGTGGACTTTTATCCTGGATAAAGATCCTGTCAGTTTACACTAACTCATTTTCTGAGTTATCAAACATTTTTATCCAAAAGGAAAAAATAGGATTTTATTATAGGTTTGCTTTTTGTTATTATGATTGAACATCTTGTCATATATTTTAGTCATTTGAATTTTCTTTAGAGTGCCTTTTGACTCTGCCCGTATTTCTTTTGTCGTGTTGATCTTTTTTCTTACAGATTTAGCTGTTGGTGATATAAATTAAAATTTAGTCTAAGATTTTTTTGTTGTTTGTTTGTTTGTTTTTTTGAGACAGGGTGTCGCTTTGTAGTTCAGCTGGCCCTGAGCTCACTATGTAGCCCAGGCAAGCTTCAAACTCAGCAATCCTCCTGTCTCTGCCTCCCAAGTGCTGGGATTACAGGCATGAGCCACCATGCCCGGCACTGTGGTATGTGGTATTGATTGCTAATGGGCATGAGTCACCATGCCCAGCATTGTATGTGGTTACCGGGATCCAACTCAGGACCCTGCAGTTGTGAGGCAGACGCTGGAAGCACTGAGCTAAATCTCTGGCCAAGTTTTAGTTTTTTTTTTTTTTTTTAAAGACATCACTTATAGTGGTTTTTTTTTCCATGTATTTTATTTGTTTCCTCGTTGGTGCTGGTAATTAAAACCAGGGCCTCACATGCGCTCTACCAGTGAGTTATATCCCTGTCCCTGAAGTTTTTATACAGCTGAATTTATTAATCTTTAATGGCTTGTAGGTGTTTTTTTGTTTTTTGTTTTTTGGTTTTTTTTTTGAGACAGGGTCTTGCTTTGTAGTTCAGGCTGGCTCTGAGCTCACTATGTAGCCCAGGCAAGCCTAGAACTCAGCAATCCTCCTGCCTCTGCCTCCAGAGTGCTGGGATTATAGGCGTGAGCCACCACGCCCAGCACTGTGGTATATGGTATTGATGGCTGGTGGGCATGAGTTACCACGCCCAGCATTGTATGTGGTTACCGAGGATCGAACTCAGGACTTTGTGCTTGCGAGGCAGGCGCCGGAACCACTGAGCTAACCCTCCGGCCTCGGCTTGTAGGTTTTTATTTCATAGAGAAGTTTTCCTTTCTTTGAGATTATGTGTTTTCCCATTTGTTTGTTTGCAAGGGTTTTGAAGTAAATTTCATTGATATATAGTAGATTCAAGAAAGTACACAATTAAACATTTTCCTAAATTTACACATACATTTTTATGACAGACATTTAGATCAATAAATAGAATATTGGCAGAATTACACAATTTCCTTTATGTCCCCTGGCAAGTAGTCTTAAAGGCTAACCATTTTGACTTCAGTGTCATAGATTAGTTTTACCTATGCTTTGAATTTTGGGTCTGGTTTCTTTCTTCTTCTAACAGTAGCAAAATTGTATTAGAGGTAGGAAAGAAACAGGCTCTTTAAGTTTGGTCCAAGTAAAATTAGGAAAAGAAGTATACTTTAGAGCATGAGGGAAGACCATCCATGCAAGAAAGAACATGGTGGCCTGGTCCCTTCATTTCTGTACTGTACTTATGTGCTTTAGTCATGTTACGATGAGTAGTTGTAATTGACACCTCTTAATGTTTTATGTATTTTTATGAATAGACAACAATTATTTTTCATTCTACTGTCCCTGAATGATGAGAGTTATTTTTAGTTATGGAAAAATACATTCTGGATACTATAGTATGCATTGGTAACTAGCCATCTATTATTTTCTATTTTTTGAGATAGGATTTCACTTAAGCGACCCAGCTAGTCTGGAACTTGGGATCCTCCTGCCTCAGTCTTTTAAGTAGCTGGGACTACAGACTTATGCCATCATATCAGCTCTGTGTCTGTTTTTAATGTCTACCATTATTCACTTTGACTTTTCTCAATTTTTAGACATTTTTGTTTTTTTACTATAGAATATTATTTACTACAGAAAGTTATTTTTCTGACACAGGCAGGGTAACTTAGTGGTTAACTACTGTAGATTGGATGGGCTGGATTCAAATTCTAATTTCCTATCCTGCTAGCTTTATGACTTTGGGTTCATGTGCTAATAATCTCTTCATTAGAGCAGTTCATGTGAAACCTTAGAAGAATGCCTATGGATTTTAACTATTATAACTTGATTCCTGGGAGTATGGTTATTAGAAAAAAAAGTGAGCATTTTAAAGGCTGTTCATACATCTGGCCAGATCTTACATGATCCTTCAAATACGAATTAATATTATTTACAATGCTGAGGTCAAATGTAAGGCCTCACATGCCGGGAAAGTGCTCCACCAGTTAGCCATGTCCCCAGCCCTTGAATTATTACATACTTCTGTGAATAGCAGTTGAGTCTTCATTTTATGTTTTCTTAGAATGAGATCAAATAAGGAGAGTGGGCACCCAGGAATAAATTTATATTAGTTTAGAAAGTAGCTGATTTCAGCTCTGCCTTATGTTGGTAGCTATAAAAAATGAGTTTCAAACTGGGGTTAATACCTCCCATAATAGAGTGCTTGCATCAGATTTGGACCCTAACACTACAAAAGAATAAAAAAGGAATGAGTTCCACAGAGTAAGATACATGGTTTATTACTTGCATCTCGGTATTGCTGTGATTGTATTTATATCTTAGAAATAGGAGATAGGACTGTTTTATCTAATAGATATCTCTTATATTCTTTTCTTTCTTCAGGGCAAAGAGCAGGAGCATACATTTGTCTTTAGACTGGATCATCCAAAAGCATGCAAACATTTGTGGAAATGTGCTGTGGAGCATCATGCCTTTTTCCGCCTCCGAGGCCCTGTCCAGAAGAGTTCTCATCGCTCAGGATTTATTCGGCTAGGATCACGATTTAGATACAGGTAAATTTTAATAACAGCCTTCTTTATTCTTTTCTTGTATACAGGATAACATCTTATTTTACAGTGTGGAAAATAAGGCATAGTGAAATTAAGTGGTTTGGCAAAGGTACCCAATTGCCAAAATAAAAAACTAAAACTAATGTTTTTTTAATTGACATTATTGGTAGATTTTATATATACATTATGATCATAATCAACATTGAGAATGTGTCACATCTTCTCATTTTTTTCCATTCTCCTCCCCCCTGTAGACTCTTGCCCCGTGTACATAAGCTTTGTTTCCTTTTATTTTTTTTACCATCAGATTTTTTCTTTACCTTCTTTACCTACCCCTAACCACGTTTTCCTTTTTCTTTGTACTTCACAATAAGAAAAACTCATATTCTTAAAGGCTATAATTTCTCAAATAGATATAAAGTCATAATAATTGTATTAAGGATTTTTTTTTTTTTTTTTGAGACAGGGTCTTGCTTTGTAGTTCACGCTGGCCATGAGCTCACTATGCAGCCCAGGCTAGCCTCAATCTCACTGATCTTCCTGCCTCTGCCCACGGAGTGCTGGGATTACAGGCCTGAGCCACTATGCCTGGCATTGTGGTATGTGGTACTGCTTGCTGGTGGGCGTGAGTCACTGTGCCCAGCATTGTGGTGTGTGTGGTTACTGTGGACTGAATTTGGGATCTTGCACTTTGAGACAGGTGTCGGCACTACTGAGCTAAATCCTCAGCCCTATATTCTGGATTTCATAACCTTCTTGAGACTTTATATATTAACCAACCATCAGTTTAAATTGACGTACTGACCAGATTTTCATGCTTCTCTGTCTAATTACTAGAATACCATACAGCAAAAGGGTATTTTGCCCTGAGTGGGATTCATCTGGGTAATATTTGTGGTTTTTATTAACCTGATGTGCCATTCATATATACTTCTTGTATACTTGTTATGAATTAGAAATTTTCAGTTGTATTACATGGTAGACGATTATTACTTTTGAGTTTTCAACATGCTGTGAGCATCAGTTAGTATGCGTTAAAGAAGGAATGGATAATACCAATAATATTGCAAGTCATTTGTGTAAGAAAGCTTCTGTTGTACCTTTTTTAAAAATGGAAAAACGTTTTCAAAGCAGAATTAAAATGGAAATTAAAGAAGCAGGATGATAGTTTTTAAAATTTTTTTGGAAAATTGTTCTGATAAGTATAACTAGAAAAAGTAGCTGATAATCTTATTCTAATTGTACACTTTGCACTGAGTGTAGATGAGGGAGCATTGCATAATAGTATGGACATTTCAGAGTTATTTACTGTGTTCCTAGATGATATCGATGCTTAAGAGAAAATAATATAATCTGTTGTATATTTTACAAAAGCCTAAAGTGAAAGAATGAGTGATGTGGTAAAAAAGGGTTATATTAAGATTAGTAGTAGTGGGGGGCCTGGTATTTAGCACAGTGGTTCTGGCATCTGCCTGGGAAGCACAAGGTCCTAAGTTCAATCCCCAGTAACCACATTATCAATGCTGGGCATGGTGGCTCACACCTGTGATCCCAGCACTCGAGAGGCAGAGGCAGGAGGATTGCTATGAGTTCAAGACTGGTCCAAGCTATGTAGTGAGCTTAGGTGAAGTACAAAGCAAGACCCTGTCTCAAAAAAAAAAAAGAAAGATTAGTAGTAGTTATTTAGGGTGAAGTTCACATGTGCCTGTCTACTGTAGGCTTCAGGTTCTTCTGTTGACTTGCCATGTTTATTTTAGTGGGAAAACTGAATATCAGACTACAAAAACAAATAAAGCAAGAAGATCAGCATCCTTTGAAAGAAGACCCAGCAAACGATATTCTCGGCGAACTCTACAAATGAAAGGTGAAGTACAACTCTGTCTCAAAACACTGTTCTGACAGTTTATCACATCCTGATACTGTTTGCTTGAAGTTACCTGAATCTCCTGGGGGATCTATCCAATTAACTAGCGTACTCTCTGGCTTAAAAAGTTCTGTAAGGAGAAAATTGTCTATATTGGTAGCTAAGATTAAACTTTATATTAATTCAGATAATATTCTAAGATTATATTTAATTTTGTATTTAGTTCAGATTTTCTCAGAGCAACATTTTCTCTTTTTGACTTACAGATCTTATAATAAAACATTTCTTAATCCCTTTAGAAATTTTTAAAAAACATGAGCATGTGATGAGCACATTGTAAATAAAAATGATTTCACTGTGTTATATTACTTTTGTTAAATATCATTTTAAAATCTGATCATCAATTATATCATATGTATTTCCAAACTAATTAAGATCTTTCAATTATGGAAGAACCATGGTTTACTTTGACAAAGAAATTAAAATTTATATTTCAGTTTGAATCTGAATTTGTATTACCATACAGATTGAATTTTAAGTATGTCCATTGTCCAGAAACATCTGCTATGACTTGATATTTGGCAGTATTAATTCTTTAATTTAATTTATAATTTTGAAGTGACTATAAATAATATATAGATATATCTTTTTTTCTTTTATAGTACTGTGGGTCAAACCCCAAGACCTTGAAACATATAGCTGTGAGACCATTGTAGTTTGTGATGGTTTAAAACCCAAGTTACTCCTTGTTTTCCATTGACAATGATTCAGAAGCAGTCAAGTCACACTATAGGACTTGTAGATAGTTTAATTTGTAAAAAAAGAAATATATACTTAACATATTATTATTATTATTATTAATTTTTTTTTTTTTTGCTTTTTAAGACAGGGTCTCGCTTTGTAGTTCAGGCTGGCCCTGAGCTCACTATGGTGCTCAGGCAAGCCGCCACGAACTCAGCAGTCCTCCTGTCTCTGCCTCCCGAGTGCTGGGATGACAGGCATGAGCCACCACATCCAGCATTGTGGTATGTGGTGTTGATGGCTGGTGGGCGTGTCTCCACACCCAGCATTATATGTGGTCACCAGGGATCGAGCTCAGGACCTTGCGCTTGCGAGGCAGGCACCAGAACCACTGAGCTAATGCTCCGGTCCCAACATATTATTTTTTAAATGGAAATAATTGCCATTGTTGACTTTATCAGGGTGTCTCTAGAACACTTTTGTAAAATGAGGCTTTTTAAATCTCTGGCTAGGAAACATGACTTTTCTATAAAGTAATTAATAAGACTTTGAGAAATAGTGAAGCATTTAACATATAGAGTGAAACTAATGTGATGTTATCTTTTTATTCTGTCAGCAAGTACACCAAAACCTGAAGAACTCAGGTGAGTAAGTAGGAATTGATATAGAATATTTTGAGAACTTACGTAGTTGCTGCCATTACATATTTGTAGAAGACCTAACTTACTATCAGGTTGTCCCTAAAGCTTCAGGGGTATAGCAGGGAACAAATAAACACCCTATGCCAGATCAAATGGTCAAGACAAAAAAATTCAGCAGCTTGAAATAAAGAGTGGGATGGGAGTGGATATGGTATGAGAGTGACATTTGTTACTGGCAAATGACTAAGGATATAAATCCTTACATGTAGGTACCTCAAGGAACAAAAATTAATGTTGCAAATAAGTAATTTTATTTTTAGGATAAATCCTACTTGGTCATGGGGTATAATCTTCCCTTTTTTTTTTTTTTTGAGACAGGGTCTTGCTTTGTAGTGCAGGGTGGTCCTGAGCTCACTATGTAGCCCAGGCAAGCTGCCACAAACTCAGCAATCCTCCTGTCTCTACCTCCCGAGTGCTGGGATTACAGGCCTGAGCCACCACGCCCAGCACTGTGGTGTGTGGTATTGATTGCTGGTGAGCGTGATTCACCACACCCAGCATTGTATGTGGTTACCGGGATCGAACTCAGGACCTTGCGCTTGCAAGGTAGGCGCCAGAACCACTGAGCTAAATCTCCGGTCCCCAGTCTCCCTTTTGATAATGCTGGATTTAGCTTGCTAGTATTTTGGTCTGAAGTTTCTGTATATGTCTCAGGCTGCTTTTAGTATCAGGCTTTAGTAGAATAAATTTGAAATTAGTCTTTTTTCTTCTATTTTTTTTTAGATAACTTTACAAAGAATTGGTATTATTCCTTGAATCTGTGGTTCATCATTAGAACCATCTGGCCTGGATTTTCATTAATGTGAAGTTTAAAAATCCTTGAGTCTCCTATTATACATCTATTCATGTTTTCTTTCTCATGATGAGTCAATTTTAGAGTTCATTAAAATTCGTAATTTCATTTAAGTTGAATTTAACTTAATTTTGGGCACACAGTTCATATTATTCTAGTGTTTGTTTCAGTACTTTACCATCTCTCACTGCTTTTTATTTTATTTTTTTTCCTGATCAAGCTAGAAATTTGTCACCTTTTTTGGCCCTTTCGAGTAGAACCAACTTCTGATTTTATTGATTTTTTCCCCCCATTAAAAAATGTTCACTCTAATACTCCTTTGTTATGTTTGCTTTAGAATTTAGTTGAAATCATTATTCTTATGTGTGTTTTGTTTTGCAGTACTGGGGATTTAACTTGATTCATGCTAGCATAGTACTCTACCACTCTAACACTTCCAGTCACCCTTTTAAAAAATTTTAGGTGTCAATATGTTGCCCAAGCTGTTACCTCAGCCTCTGGAGTAGCTGGGATTACAGGTGTGTGCTACTGCACCCAGATGTTATTTTCTCTTAGCATAATTCAGCTATAAATTTTCTTCTAAAATAACAATTATATTCCATAGATTGTATTTCCATTTTTTTGTTGTTGTTGATCTCAAATTATTTTTTTACTTTCATGACCTACTTAGGAATGTTGCTTATTTGTGAATATCTTAAATTCTCTTCTGATTTTATTCACTAGTAGCTGTAGGATATGCTCTGTATGATTTTAGCCCCTAAGTATTGGCATGCTTTTGATAGCTCCATTAATTTTAATGATGTGTATCAGTATATGTATAGTGCTGTAAAGCTTTTCAAAACTGGTATGTATTAAAGTACACTAGGATGTCTTAAAGAATCAGATTCAGACCATACTCACAAATCTAGTTTCTCTGAATATCTATACTGGAGGTATGAAATATGATCAGCCTCATCTTGAAATTATCCTATTCAACTTTTTTCACTTGGAAAGCTATTAAAGCCAGACTCTGGTGATTCACTATGAAAGTAGTCTTCTTTTTTTGAACAAAGACTGTTCTCAAATTTCTTTAGCTGTTAGGAAGCTGTTAAAAATAATGGAGAAAGGAAAGGCGTCTTTTTATTGTGAAAATTTAATTAGGTAAAATGCCAAAATTTTATGCCTTCTCTGGGTTGTATGTTTTTATTCCTAAGATAAAGCTTTTTTTAAAAATTAATTTATTGGTACATTTTATATATATATATATATGTATATATGCACATCACAATTCTACTCCTCATGGAGAATTTGTACCAGTATATGACACAACTTCTTTTTTTTTTTTTTTTTGCTTTTTGAGACAGCGTCTCGCTTTGTAGTTCAGGCTGGCCCTGAGCTCACTATGGTGCCCAGGCAAGCCGCCGTGAACTCAGCAATCCTCCTGTCTCTGCCTCCCGAGTGCTGGGATTACAGGCGTGAGCCACCACGTCCAGCATTGTGGTATGCGGTGTTGATTGTTGGTGGGCATGTCTCCACACCCAGCATTATATGTGGTTACCGGGGATCGAACTCAGGACCTTGCGCTTGCGAGGCAGGCGCCGGAACCACTGAGCTAACCCTCCGGCCCCACAACTTCTTATTTTTCTCCTTCCCCTACCCACCCTTTAATCCCCTGTCCCTATATACAAAAATTGGCAGAGAAATTTCACAGATACTCTGTTTTTTTTGTTGTTGTTGTTGTTGTTTTTTGAGACAGAGTCTCACTTTGTAGTTCAAGCTGGTTTTGAGCTCACTATGTAGCCCACGCAAGCCTCGAACTCAGCAATCCTCCTGTCTCTGCCTCCCGAGTGCTGGGATTACAGGTGTGAGCCACCACGCCCGGCACTGTGGTATGTGGTATTGATTGCTGGTGGGCGTGCGTCTCCACGCCCAGCATTGTATATGGTTACCGGGGATCAAACTCAGGACCTTGCGCTTGCGAGGCAGGCGCTGGAACTCTGAGCTAACCCTCCGGCCCCAGATACTGTGTATTTTTAAAAATATTTTGTTTTGTCGGCGTGGTGGCTCATGCATGTCATCCCAGCACTCGGGAAGTAGAGACAGGAGATTGCTGAGTTGGAGGCTTGCCTGGGCTACATAGTGAGCTCAGGGCCAGCCTGAACTACAAAGCGAGACCCTGTCTCCAAAAAAAAAAAATTTTGTTTAATAGATCATGTTTTGCTTTCCTGAAATGGAAGCAGAACAAAGTAGTATATCTTAAAATAATGAAAGAGTACTAGTGAAATTTGTAGAAATATGAAAGAGAAATTAAGCCATGTTACAATGTTGAAAAAGTAAGACTTGCAATGGCACCTCAATTAAACTTAATTTGTTCCACAGTCATGTTAGTCACCCAGTGTGGAGCTCACAACAAAAACAAATTGTTCACAAAAATGTTCATGAACCGAGGTAGCTCTGTACTTACAAAATAAAAGATCCTCTATGTAGTCACCTTCCTGTTGCTAGAACAAAATACCCAACACCTGGTACTTAGAGGAGGAATGGTTTATTTTGACTCATGATTCTCAGGGTTCAGTCTACACACCTGACTGACTCCAAAGTAGGAACAATATGGCAGAAGGGCATAATGGAGGCCAGCTGCTCACTTCATGGCAGTCAAGAAGCCGAGAGAGGGGCCGGAGGGTTAGCTCAGTGGTTCCGGCGCCTGCCTTGCAAGC
>PVIC010055976.1:0-11070 GCA_004025085.1 Thryonomys swinderianus
TCCCTCTCCCTCTCCCTCTCCCTCTCCCTCTCTCTCTCTCTCTCTCTCTCTCTCTGTCTCGGTCTCTGCATCTAGTTGCCCTGAGGTCACCATACGAGCCACTAGAGAACAATACATGGAAGGAGAAGGTGGTGCCCGAGGAGCCAGCAGAGCCCTGCCTTCCCGGTGTGCAAGGGACATGCCTTCATGGTGAGTGCAGCTTAGGTCTCTCCTAGACGTGCGAGTAAGAACGGCCTAGTGAAACACAGTCAACCTCCAGGACTGAGATTGACGGTGATAATGAGAATTATGATGATAACGTGTCTCTTCATGGGTTGCATGACCAGGACTTGACCTGACAGTGTGTCTTAACTTCCTGCTTCTGTGATTTTGAAAGTGGCTGGATGTACGACTCAGTTTAATTCAATAAGACTTAACTCCTTGTTCTTAGCAATAAGAAAGAATGGAGAAATTATTTTTTATTTTTTGCACCCTTTCTATCCAAATGGCATATAAGCCGATGGTTTCTGGTGAACATTTTGATATCAAGTGCCAAAAACCTATATAAGATGGTAATTGTGAGGAGAAAAGCAGGACCAATCAGCTGATAGCATTATTTGAATACTGGTATTTGCTTCTGAGGAGTAAGCATGCATATTTAAGTAATAAGAGAGAATTGTTTAAGCATACATGAGACATACATCATCTATATCTACATTTATATCTTTCCAATACATCCATCAGGTTGATAGATGTTAACAAACTGAACACCATATGGAGATCTCCATGGATGGAGATCTTTGATATCCTGAGCCAAAATAAACCTGTCTTCTTTTTAAGGTGATTATCTCAGGTATTTTTTCATACTGATAGAAAACTAATACAAGCATGTATCAGTTTTTGGTACAATATGCCAAGTGCAATATGTACTCTTTTGCATCTTATTTTTTTTCACAAGCACTATATTGCTATGCATTCTTTCTGTGTCTACCAGTTGATCTGAGGTGCTTAGGTGGATTTTCAATGATATTTCAGACATTCACACAAGGGAACCAATGCCTCATCAAGTCCATTGTGGAAGAGCAACTAGTGGGACTCTGAGACTCACGTTCTTAGGAAATTGCTTAGTCTGTGCAGGAGCTTACAAATTCTTAATTTTTTTCAAGCTTTTATCAGCAAGCTATAAAGCAAATGTACTACTTATAATCGGTGAGGAGAAAAATTCTTTCCACTCTCTTCTGAAATTTAGTCCCTCTTCTAGGTTAAGCATGGAACTTGAACATTGAGTCATTCTGTCTCTACACAGCCTTCAAGTTTATTTACCCTTGAAGTTCACAGTGAAATGTGTGCCTAGTGTTAGTTAATAAGGAAAGTAGATAAGAGATTGAGAAGGTACATGACAGATCAGTTAAAATGACAGTTCTAAAATAAATATACATCAATAGAGAGACAACATCTACCTTGGGTTTACTAATATAACTTTTTATAGGTAACATGAAATGAAAGTATAACAGACTAGCTAAGGGACAGGAAGTGTTTTTTCACTTTCCTTATTTGTAAAAAGATCTCATGCCAATAATGAAAACATCTGTTAAGTTTGAGTTTGATCTCCATGAAAGTACAACAGTGATAGAGCAATAATAACTTTTAACCCATCCAGGACGGGAACCTAGCTCAACTCGTCTCCACCTGTGGCTGCTAAGTCTTAAAGCCAACAGGAGTGAGTTATCACAAGGCTTATGGCTGTTAATTTGGAGGATGGGAGGCATAGAAGATTCAGTAAAAGATATTCACTCTTCTCTAGCCAGACTCTGAAAAACAAAACCAGACTAGTATACAATTGCATCTTAAAATGTTTCTGAAGGTGGACATACCCTGTGGAGATCAACATTACTCATGTGACTGTACTGATGTGGTCTGTAGTTTGTCAGGAGTGGCAAAGCTGTTGGTACCATGGAACAAGAGGAACAGTATGATCAGCTTGCAAAACTCTGCCAACTTTGATATCTGATCATGTCTGAACAGCTGAGCACCCCTTCTCTTAGGACAGTAGCTGACTGCTTTGCATCAAAATTTGATAAGAGGCTTTTTGAGGTGCAAACTTGCTTGCCAATCTTTCCTACACCAGCGTCTGTCTTTCCACTGCCATCATGACTTGATAAACCACTTACACTTGATTTAATTAAGATTTTTCAAGAGCAAGACATCAAAATTACTCACCATGTTAATTTAGTGTATGTGAACAAAATCAGAAAAATGTTAAATTAATGTTAAGCATCTGAAATAGTTATCCAATGTGGATATATTGTAACAGAGTTGGGAAGCAATTGTCATATCTAAAGTTTGGAAAAAATTTAAAACCTGGCATCAAGTTTATATTAAGGATTCAAAGTATTATGATAAAAATTAGTATGATTAAATGATTTTGTGGCAATAAGGAAAAAGTAAAGCTGCAAACGAGTAATGCAAATATTAGAGATTAATGATTATGTCAAAAATAATAGTAAGATTGCCACTTATACATTTGAATAAACTTTAATTTACATCAATTTTATCTACTGTGTGGTTAGGTTGACCAAGTCGCATTGTATATTCATTCCAAAAAAGAATGCCTGAGGTGATTTGCCTGAAGTCTTTTTAACAGCAGCAGAGCTAGTGCTAGTATCAGAGCCTCTAACTTCTTTGTCTATTTATACAGCAATGAAAACATTCAAAACAGAAACAAAACCACCAAGAAATTGAAATAGATTTTGGAAAAGAAAGTCATTATTTGCTTTATTTTCAATAAATTTGTCATAATACCATTTAAAATATTATTTTATTGATTTTACTCTATGTGCTGTGCAGAGACTCCACAATTTACAACGATGGGAATTATTGTACAAGATAGAAATTATTATTCTGATTTTTTAGGTAATTTGCTGAAGCAACTACATCTGGTCATCACTACATGAAGCAATGATGTCTATGAATAAACATGTACTCTAACAAAAATATCCTCGCAGAACTTAGTTTCAAGAATTTGGTTTCTAATACCATTCCCTGATAAAATGAACAAAGTTTTCTGGGAAAATGCTGATTGTAGGAAAGGAGCAGGAGATAGGAGGAGCCAGAGCATCTAGCAATGCCACCAAGTAAAATACTGCCCACCTATAAAAAGGAAAAACATCCCACAATGATAAGCATCTGGTCAAAAGACCAAACGGAAGTGCTCACAATGACCAAAAGTACTCCAACAACCAAAGCATGTAGTATTGGACAATCCAAACCGGAAAATAAGTATCTGTGAATCCATAATAAGGAATTGAATAAATAACTGAGTTAGAAAGTATAAACAGAACTCCTAGCTAGAAAAATGCCAAATAGTTTACTATTTGGAATGTTTGGGTGCCTTTTGGATATCTTCATCAAGGAGACAGAGCATGAATCTCTGCCTCGTAAGTCTGGGCTGTACATAATAACTTCTTTCCACAGATATGGCAGGTGGGAAAAATAATTTTATAGTGGAGAAACATGACAAACATACTTCTGCCAAGTGATCAAGTTGAACATCATTAGTAACAAGTCATAGTGATGTCAGGTGTCCTTGATATGATACAATTTAAGAATGGCTCTTCACAACCATAAAAAAATCTGCCTTCCAAAAGCCCATAGTCCCAGTCTAATTATACAAAAGATATCAGGCCAAACCCAATAAAAGGACATACTATAAATATGTGGCCAGTGCTTCTCATAATACTCAAAGTCATTAAAATCTTGGCTGAGAAACTCTCAGATAAGAGGAATTCAGAAGATATGGCAACTATAGGTACTCTAGTATGCAAGTGGGACGGGGTTTCAATCCAGAGATGGGCAGTAGTGTTGCCAGTGGACATAGGGGCCATTTTCAAGGCCAAAAGGGCCTTTAAATTGGGCCAGTTGGGGCTTGGAGGTGGCAAAGGGAGTTGGTGCATCTGCCAAAGATCCTGAGAGTCTGGCACTCTCCTCACGCAATAGTTCATCGAGCATGTATCACACTCACAGCAAGACAGAGGGGATCTCACTCATGACATACGCTGGAAGCTAGAGGCAGCTGACAGCTTGGGGTCTTTCTCCTGTCCAGCCAACACGCTATGAGAATGAGCACTGGAACTCACAAAGATGCAGAGGCTGGTACAGCTGGGGAACCAGTTGGGGCATTCCCGACAGGCAGAGTGATCGTCACAGGCAGGTAACTGTCCCACATCAGCTCTGGGAAGAGCAGCACCCCAAGTGGAATCCACAGCATGCACATCCACCAGAAGACTGCCCAAAAGATGCTGTGGGGAGCTTGATACAAACAACACGTACTAATCTTACAATGATGTACAGACAACATGTGCTAATCCTAAGGTAGTAAAAATATATTTTTATGGTAATTTTTTTTTTTTTTGTGGAGAACCATTTTTATAAATTTCTTGAAAGGGTTCATAAGATTTTTGGCATGCAGACCATGCTTACCACACAAATGATCATACAGACACATCAGCTGCGTGGGCATCACGAGCCAGTGTAGAACAATCCAAAAGAAAGTGTAGAACAAGACAGAAGCGTAAGATAGCTACCGTCCTGTTCACTTCAAGTAGGCAAAAGGTAATGAAGTCTGAACAGAGTATGGGAGTGAATTAATAATAACAATGTTATTAATAATAATATAGCATTATTATAACAATTATGTTATAACATATCCATTCGTTATGACAAATGTGATAATGTAAGATATTACATAAGAGAAGGGTAGAACATAAATAGGAATTCTAATATTATCTACAAGTTCTCTGTAAGTCTAAATCTATTTCAAAATAAAATATTTTGAAAAACTTTATAGCTTCAAGGTAGAAAGTTCCAAGTATTCATTGTTTGTTTGGAAAAGTAAATTGATCAGAGAGAAGTTCATTTATTCATTACTAAGTAGTCTGTTCATTTTATTTGTTGGTTAATTGATACCCTTAGTAACATAACACTTTTTCCTGTGTGTCTACTTGGTGGTGGAATGGCACTCATAGGGAGTCTACGGCCCTGATACAGACATATTCTCTATCCAGGGGTTGGCACATGCTGAGGAGTTGTTATATTACACAGGGTAGTTCAGAATTCTAGGCCACTGAAATAGGCTATTTAATAGGCTTTCTGTTATTTGCTAAAATTCAGCAAAGAACTATCAAATAGGTGATAGCTATTCAAACATTATTCTGGACGGAGAATTTCACACAATTGGATTCTGCCCAGGGATTATATTGCATAGACTAGTCTATGGAAAATGGCTTTGACACCTTCAAGCTTTTAGACGGTGTGGTCTCCCAATGCACCGGGATGTTGCTCAGCTTATGGAGATGACCTGCTTTTGGTAGAGTGTGACGTTTCTTGTTTTAGGGTAGTGGCCAGTAGTTGGGTCATTTTCAGTAGCTCACTTTTGGCTCGCAACATAATTCCACAGTAGTTGATCTCATTTCCCAAGTCCTGTATGTCAGAAGAAATGATTTAGCTATTCTCATGGCTGCCCTGCCTCTGCACATGCTGACCACTGAACTTGTTTTCTGCTATAGGATACACTCAAGGCAAAAGTCAAAGTTCTGGAAGCAAGAGGATATGCATTCCTTTGTAATGACCAGTGTTGATGAAGGCTTACTAGAAATACTCCCTGTTTGGTGATCTACTGCCCATCCCCCAAGTCTGCAGAAATAGCATACAGCATAAATCTGTGTTTTCTGAAAATATCACATTATATTCTTGAGGACATCAGCATGGAAATGATCTCTAGTGTAAAATCTATACGAGATATATGGAACTCTCTACAAGGAATATTGGATTATTGTACTCTGTAGCTTTGAAAACCATCTTTCTTGGATGGCACCAGAAAGCTTCAATATACTTGCATGAATTATAAATGACACTCAGTACTCTTGTTAAAGTAGCTACAGGATGCTTTTTTAGGAAAGGCCCTTCAGCCTGTGATTGCTATTATGCATCTGGCATGCCACAGATTTGCCTTTGGAAATACTTTGGCATTCGAGACAGTTTTTAGTATAGTGATCATAGTACTCAAAGACTCATTTTTATTTCTTTCTGTTTGTGTTTTTTCCTTTTTAATTCTCTGAGTAATTCAGACAGGAATTTAACCAGAAAATCGAAGTCACGGCTGTTTCCACAATTAGTCTGTCTGTGAAGGAGCAGGAGACAAAAAACAACAATGATTCTCAAGTACAGCATCTTAGTAGTTCAGCCTTGTAGGTGCCTTAGAATGAACATCTTTTCTGTCGGTAGATGAACAGGGTAAAGCACAGAGCAGGGGGTCCGAATAAACATTCTTGTTTTCAAAGACATACTTCGAGCTTAATTCAGATTCTTCTGCACACCATTTAAAGTGTCCCCAACGGTGCGCACATTTCCAAGCTCTTACGAGGTGAGCAATTTCCTTTAGGGACAGACCAAATAAATAAATAATGCCTCAAGTCAGTTGGGTGCCAGGAAGTGACGTGGCATTTAAAAGCCAGCGGAATGACATCTGAGTCATTAAAAATCCAGTGAATGAAATCCAGTCATTCACCAGAAACAAATGGAAATTTATACTGTTAGTTTACACTCATTTTACTCTATCAAAGGTACTTTTTAGTAACATTAAATTATTTTTTTTGGTGGATTATATTACATCAACATGGTCTAGAGTGTAAGGGAAGGAGACAAATAACTATGTGTGATACTGGGTTTTACATATAAATAAATAAATAATGATGTTGATTTTCTCAAGATGAAGTATTAAGAGAAAGGGTTTAAACTCACCAAGTTATACTGTTAAAAATGGAATCATAGAGTGACATTAGAACTTCGAAGTATATAGAGGGAAAATCACTGTACACTAAGTCCAAAGAATGAGAAAAGTTTTCATTTATTTTCTGGGTTTATCTATTTGTGTAAGTTGCTCAGCTACTTGATCTGCAGAATTCTTATTTGTTACATTTTTATAGACTTGCTGTGAATCACTGAATTTTACAAAGATGCAGTTGAAAGGGACCTGGCTATCATTTCACAATCCTAAGTTTTACTAAAAATTAAGAACTTTGTGAATTGATGTCAGATATGCACAAAAAAAATCCAAAGAATAAAAAGTTAATACTCAGGGGGCCGGAGATTTAGCTCAGTGGTTCCAGCACCTGCCTTGCAAGTGCAAGGTCCTGAGTTCGATCCCGGTAAGCACATACAATGCTGGGCATGGTGACTCATGCCCGCCAGCCATCAATACCATATACCATGATGCCAGGGGTGGTGGCTCACGCCTGTCATCCCAGCACTCAGGAGGCAGAGGCAGGAGGATTGCTGAGTTCGAGGCTTGCCTGGGCTACATAGTGAGCTCAGGGCCAGCCTGAACTATAAAGTGAGACCCTGTCTCAAAAAAATAAATAAATAAATGAATAAGTAAATAAAAGTTAATACTTGGAAAACGTTCTGTGTGAACTTTTATTTTCTGCTTTGTGATGTGCTTGATAGTCGCTTTCTAATAACTCTCATATTTACGATAACTAAGGACTGAACAAAGGGACAATAAGTGAACCCATTGGAGATTTGAAATCACATATTTCAAGACAAAGCTTGGGAGGCTTGTGGTTTTCCTGGGCAAATAAGCATCCTGAAATCTGGAACCAGAAAGGAATACAGAGAATCATAACCTACGCCAACTTACCCAGAAGTCAATATAGCAATAAACCGATAGGATAAGTTGCTGGAGGCTGAATGCGTAAGGTGAGAATAAGAAGTTGTCTTCAGGGACCCTTATACTTTTATGTGTTTTAGCTTTAGGAAGCTCACCAAATGTTCACAGTGATAGTTTTAGAAAATCTCTTACATTTTGTTCAGATGAAGAAGAAATACACCATTTTGAAATATTCCCAGAGTATTTTTGATAACAAGGGCTTAGCTTTTAAAAGATATATCTTTACTGGCACATTACTGATCTGGAAGAAGCAGAGTTTGTCAGACATATCTCCCTATATCACCTAAGAAGAAAAGAAGAACAGAAGGCTAAGGAACACTTTCAAAGGACACACAACCCACTAAAAGCTTAAGATTTAATCATAGGATTATGGAGTACTTCCTCCACCCTACCTTACTGCCATATCAATAGGACTCTGAAAATAAAAATTGATCACAATTAAAAAGGGGTGGAAACATGGGATTTGCTTAAGAAGCAGTTCTTATGGAACCACAGCAGTGAAAGAAACGGACATTGGTCCCACAAGAGATAGAGTCCTCTCCCATCCGAACTGTCTGAAGCACAACACAGTGCTACAGAGACTGACGTGAAATGTCACAGCAAAGACCCGCTTTCTTCAGTTCCCATGACCTGACACATCATATCTGACTTCAAACTATAACAAAAAAATCATAAGGATCACCAAAAGGATGAAAGGGAAAACACAATCTGAAGAGATAACATAAGCATCTGAGCTAGACTGAGACATGACACAAAAACTGGAATAACGAAATGGGCATTTTAACTACAGTGATGTTGAAGGTTGCAACTGAAAAAGAAGATAGTTTTCCAGAACAAATGAGCAATATAAGTAAGGAAAGGAACCCTGTATGAAAGAATCAGAAGGAAGAAGCAGACATCAAAAATACTGTAACAGAAATGAAAAATATCTTTCTCGAAATCACCATCAGCCTGGGTCTGGATAAGTGACAAACTGGTGTACTTCATGATATATCATTATAAATTTTGCAAACCAAAATACAATCATATACAAGGTACTGATGTTCTGGCCAAGAATAAATAACACACATGGCCTAGTTACATAAGATTATATATCTCAGTGACATCACAGTCATTTTAGTTTGTTAAGTAAACTCTGTGATGTTTGCACTATGATAAAATCATCTAATGATACATTTCTTGGGACGTTTTCCCAGGGATAAGCACTGCATAACAGTATAAAGTCAAAAAGAAATTAAAAACCAAAAGACCTTAGAATAGTGATAGAGCATTTAGGAAAGTAAAACATCCACAGTTGGGATATTAAAACGGGAAGAAAGAGTAGCAGAAAAAATATTCGACCCTTGGTATTCAGGGGTGATTGGTTCCAAGAACTTTGTGAATATAAAAATCTATGGATATTCAAATTCTTTATATAAAATGGCTTAGTAATTGTATACAATCTACATATATACTCCTCTATATTTTAAATCACCTCTAGATAATTAGTATACCTAAATAATGAAAATATTATGCAAATAGCTGTTGCACTTTATGTCAAAGGAAACAATGACAGGAAAATAAAAGCTGTATATGTTCCATGTAATTTTTTCCAAAACTCTATCCCTGATTTGTTGGATTCACGGATGTGGGGCCCACAAGTGCGGACGGTTGCCTGTATCATGGTCAATACTTCTACAAAATTAATGAAAGACACAAGCCATAAATCCAGGAATCTCAGAGAATAATAAACATCATAAGTACCAAAACCCTACATCTAAGCATATAATATTCAGCTGGAGGAAATCTAAGACATAGAAGTAATGTTGAGAGAACTTGTAGCTAGGCGGAGGCACTAACCTAAAGGAATTACACTAAATTTCTTGTTAAAAACTGTGCGAACAAGAGGAATATTTAAATGCTGAAGAAAATACTAATATGATATTCTATATTCAGTGGAATTATTCTTGAAAACTGAAAAGGATCTAAAGTTTTTTTTTGTCAAAGAAATACTCACTGAAACTGGCACCAATAGGCTTATTATATAATAATGTTAAAACTAGTTCTTCAGGAACAAGGAAAATTATACAGCTCAGTAACTTGGACCCCATATAAATAGAGGAGAAATTTCTGAGTAACAGTGCATGAAAGCAAAGTGTCAAAGCATATGGGTAAGCGATATAAGTGAAAGCAATGTTATAATGGACAGGAAGGAGGACATGAGAATATTTTATAATAAGTTACCTGCACTATGTAGGATGTACTGTAGTGTCAGTTAAATGTAATTCATTGAAATATGTATTGCAAACTATAAGGAAATGATTTAAATTAAGGAAAGAAGTATAATTGATATGCGTGAAAGGAAAGAAAATAAAATCTTAAAATTTGCTCCATCAAGAAAAGGAAAAAGATTTCCAAGAAGACAGCAGAGAGGGAAGCAGTAGAGAAAGAGCCTCTCTGAGATTGGCTGTTCCTGCACCGGAATGTAACGCCCCGAAGAGGAAAAGGAGCGAAGCGGGTCCCGAGGACCCAGGAAGGATCTGAGGGAAGAGTCAGACCTACAGGGAGAGCGAAGAAAGAGACTTTAAGGAAGAGGATGGAGATGGCAAGAGCTCTCCCTCCCCAAGCTCGGACTCTTAGAGGCTGAGCGGGTGCAGGCCCGTGGCTGTCTGCAGACTTCCCGAGGCCTCCACGGAAAACATGTCGTAGGAGGAGTGTCAGACACCCTGGACCACAGCAGCTGCTGTTCTCGGCATATAGAGACTGCCCAGAAGGACAGAGGGTTGGCTCCAGCCAGGTAAGGAAGTGCTGTCCGCTGCTCCGAGGGACTGAGGATCCGCACATAACTTCTTTTTTTTTTTGAGACAGGGTCTCGCTTTGTAGTTCAGGCTGGTCCTGAGCTCACTCTGTTGCCCAGGCAAGCCTCACACTCAGCAATCCTCCTGCCTCTGCCTCCCGAGTGCTGGGATGACAGGCGTGAGCCACCACGCCCGGCACTGTGGTATGTGGTGTTGATGGCTGGTGGGCGTGAGTCTCCACGCCCAGCATCGTATGTGGTTACCGGGGATCGAACTCAGGACCTTGCGCTTGCGAGGCAGACGCCGGAACCACTGAGCTAAATGTCCGGCCCTGTCTGTGCAATCTTGACGCCTCCCGGAAGAGAGCAGAGAACCAGGATGCAGCCGCGGAGCCGCGGATCAAGGAAAAGGACTTGCAGGTGGGGAGCGAGCCCGCGCCCCGCACAGCCGGGGCCGATCCGCGGAGAGGGCCGCGCTGGCCGCAGCCCGGCGGACGGCCAGAGCGCAGGGAGCGGAGCTCGGGCGCGGCGCGCTGGGCCCGGGCGAGGGGCCCGGCCTGGGGGAGGACGGCGGAGCGCGGGGACCCCC
>PVIC010055977.1:0-11076 GCA_004025085.1 Thryonomys swinderianus
TTGTCCTGGTATCTCTAAAATTCCAGCATATGATTTAATTGTGGGAAGAGAAGCCACCACGAATCTTATTTTAGGGCTAAGTTTTAGCCATAAAACAAACTGGAGATCGACCGATCATGTCATGTCCGACCTCGGTTCCAGACTGTAACTCCTCCTCTTTCCAATACTGGAATCACTTGGTTCCTACACACGGGATCCTGTGTCCAGTGACTTCCTCCAACGCAGACCGGAAGCAGGTGGCATTCAGTGAGCTTCAGCCCAGCATTCCGGGCACTGAGAACTCTCCACGGATACTGTCCTCTCACTTCAGGATGCCCTGTTCTTGACTTTGGACCTCTAACACTGCTCTTTCAGAAAATTAGCCAGAACCCCTTTATCCTCAAAGTGTTCTGAGCCAGAATTTTAGGAGAGATTTTTCCCATTTTTCTCACATTGGAGCCCGCTATGGTGGCTGGGCTGCACTGACTGACCAGGATGCCTTGGCCTTTTCAGATGAGTGTCATCACTTCTCCATTGCCAGCCTGCGCCTCAGCTGGGCCAGGTGGGTGGCACACCTGCTCGCCCATGAGGCCTCGCTCAAATGTATCGGGAGCTTCTCATAGGCCGGCTCCGCTGTATACTGAGATTTGGCAATAAGCCTTTTGTGAGAGCTGCTTATAGCAAATGTTTCCCAGTCCGTTGTTGCTGCCGCAGCTTCCATGAGAGGATGGGACAGGCCCCTGTACAGAGGCCACTTCAAGGGATTATCAAAAATTAAGGTCTGGCACGGTAGCTGAGGAAGCGGTCGCGTAGGCAGCTCTTCCTGCGGGCTCCTTGGCGCGCTGCTGCTGCATTCCTCGGCAGGAAGCGCCGCCCGCCGGGACCGGATATCAATGCAAGCCTGAAAACAATAATTTCTTCCTCCCGAGCCCTGGCCTACCAGTTATACGGAAAGCCCGCCTTGGGAAACAGTCTTCAGGAAAGCCTAGATGAGCTCATCCCGTCTCCACAGATCACCCCCCAGCTTGCCTTCCAAGTTCTACTTCAGTTTGATGAGGCGATAAATTCAGCATTGGCTCAGAGGGTCGGGAACAGAGTCAATTTCAGGGGCTCTCTAAATACATACAGATTCTGCGATATCGTGGGGACTTTCGTATTGAACATTGTTGAATTCAGAGAGGTGACAGAACTTATTAAAGTGCATAAAGTGAAAACTGTAGCGTGCGATGGTAAAAATACTGGCTCCAATACTACAGAATGAATAGAAAAACAAAAATGCTTTTTGATACCATCTCCTGATGTCATTCATGGCTTTTTGAAGAGAAGCATAGGAGGAACTTTTTAAAAATTTATTCTAGCTGGCCGTGGTGGCTCACGCCTGTAATCCCAGCTAAATCTCCGGCCCTCAGCCACTTCTTTAGTTTAGGCCGTTTTCCTGCTCGCTCCAACTCATCTCAGTACAACCCCTCTCAATACTGGCTGCACGGCTTATGCTGGCGTGGGCCCCCCTGTTGCTCCTAATGGACCCCACTGGGCTCTCACATCCGACTTGTCCTGCGGGAGAGTCATGTGTGTGACTGATGTTAGCACAGTATTCTAAGGCAGCTGATGGAAGTGTTGATATGCAGATGCCCATTGTTTAATAACTGAGTTCTGTTCCAGCGTCTAGGCTGTTAAAGGAATTGGCCCCTAAATGAGTAATTGTATTTGGTATGTGATATATGCAGAACACAGAAATAATGATCCACAGGTCTTATAATGACTGTGGTCCAAATCACTTCCTTCTGTATCAAAACAAGCAAACAAGCCGGGCGTGGTGGCTCACGCCTGTCATCCCAGCACTCGGGAGGCAGAGATAGGAGGATTGCTGAGTTCGAGTATTGCCTGGGCTACATAGTGAGCTCAGGACCAGCCTGAACTACAAAGCAAGACCCTGTCTCAAAAAAATAAAAAAACAAGCCAATTTTTTAGACACTGAAGGGAGAAAAGCACAACCTCATATGAATTTGCCTCAATATCCAAAAATGTCAGATAACTCATTTTCCCAAATATCAGATGCTATAGAAATAACATATTTTGAAGACATTTGCCCTTTCATAAATGCTGTTTCTTTGCGCAGCTTGCTTAGTGAATGTGCCTGAAATACAATAGGCTACAGGTACTCCTTGTTTAAAGACTGAGTTCAGCTCCTGTGGCAAAGCCAAGGAAAATGGTTGCTAACGAGTTTGTATGCTATATACATTACAATACTCGGAACAAAGAAATGGTTAAAGGAAACTCTAGCTTGATGGCTTTTATTTACATAACACTTCCATGCAATACTGTTATAGATCACAGCATAAAGTTATAGTACTGTACAGTAAAATCAGCCAAGATAACAGAATTGTATAAACGAGATATAAAAGACGTTGAGGCTTTACCAGTAAGATGTACCAAACTGCACAAAATGATGGTTCAAAAGTCTGAGCAGCAGGTTGTAAGTTCAAGCGATCGTTAACCAGATAGGTCATTAAACAGGAGTTTGTCCTAAGGTACCTCCTATTAATCTGTATTTGTCCCCATGTTCCTCATATTTGTTTTTAAAAGTGAATGAAAGATATGTTTAGGATTGATGGCACGTTAAGTACTATACAAAGAATTTCCAGGGCAACTCACACCCAGCAGACTCACAAGTAAAAATTATCATTCAGGGTGATAAATGACTGTCAAATTCAGAAAAGTCACCAGTGGGATGGGGTATTATTCATAGTACAGTGTGTGTTTAGTTTATGAAGGGTCTTGGGTTCAAATCTAGGACTGGCAGTTAAAAAAAGGTACAGAGTGATTTTTTTTTTTTTTGAGACAGGGTCTCGCTTTGAGGTTCAGGCTGGCCCTGGGCTCACTATGTAGTCCAGGCAAGCCTTGAACTCAGCGATCCTCCTGTCTCTGCCTCCCGAGTGCTGGGATGACAGGCGTGAGCCACCACGCCCGGCACTGTGGTATGCGGTATTGACTGTTGGTGGGCCTGAGTCTCCAGGCCTAACATTGTATGTGGTTACCAGGGATCCAACTCTGGACCTTGCGCTTGCGAGGCAGGAGCCAGAACCACTGAGCTAACCCTCTGGCCCCCGAGTGATCTTAAAGTGATCCCTACCCCCATGTGGGGTGAGAGCCGGTGTCAGGGATTATGTTAAACAGAATGGACGCCATATTTTCATGTGAACATGTGTGGACACCTATGCACAGACGTGCACACACACGTCTAGACCGCACACACACCCAGGCACGCGTGTGTACTCTTTGGCCCAGGTGTCCAAAGGCGCAGAAACTAACATGTAGCCACAGGCCAGTCCCTGACCGCCTACTGGTCTTGGAGATGCCGCGCACCCTTTCAGAGCCTGGATCTTGGAAGGCTGAGAAGGACGCTTACGCGAGGCCTCAATCACATACATGATCGTGATCACATGGGACCATGTCAGCTCCGACCCAGGTTCGGATGTTAATTTAACAAAGGTCTGGGACTAGCCTCCCAGGCGAACTTCTTACATGCCTGCGGCTGTCCGGATGCCCTGCTGAGCCCTCATCTTCTCCGCTCATGCTAACACCTGGGTGGCACCCACCGGGCCCTGCTGCCCTGGGTCCAGGGGGTACCGAGTGTTGCTGGGAAACGAGAGGAGGCAATGAAGGAGAAAGGGCAGCGAGCTGGGAAAAATAGGAAGTTGCTGCAGCTGGAGGGTGATGGGGACTTTTTTTTCTGGCTGGGAGATAAGGGTGTTTTTGTTAGTTTAAGGTGGCAGGAACTCACATCATTTATCTGGCCAGACCTTGTTTATGGATGGCTTCAGACTTTGAGACCTGGCAAGTGCTGGCACTAGGCAAAACTGAAGTGTTTTTAGCACAGAGGAAAAGCCCCAAAGTCTCCTGATTGTGCTGCGGTGCTTAAGTCTGCAGAGCGATCAAGCACCCAGATTTGAGCTGACTCGATCCGGAGGTTGCAAGGATGCTTCAGAGGGTATGCCACGACTGTCTGCTTTGTCCTGAGATAAAGCCAGGGGGCCGGGAGACTGTCAGTGTGGAGGTCTGTCCCTTTCTGGTCTGGGCTGGACTAGCTGCCTTAGCAGGTTGGGAGTAGGAACGGGCTTCCTACAGCTCCAAGGCCTGGAGCGTGGATTGCCAAAGACAGACTCTGGCATAGCCCTTGCCGTTAGCTTCGTGGCCCGGGGTCAGAGCTCTGCGATCTACCTGGTATAATCACGTGCTTCACATCAGCGTCTCTGCCACACGCCCTGCTGCTCTCTGAAGTTGCGGGTGCCTTTTTATGCCTCCATACCTTTGCCTGGGTCCGCAGACCCGTCTCCTTGAACTGGGCCTGCTGAATTCTTTATTCGGCGTGGTCTTTGAACTCTTTGCAGAATGGCTCTGCTGCTGCTTTCTGGCATTGTGCTGGAGGTTAGTCGGGCACATTGTTCGTAACAGGAGATTGAAACAGCGTCAGCCTCCGTCAATTCTTCTGTCTTATCGCTCATTTTAAGGTTATAGGGGAGCACGGTATAAGTGGGTAGGGAGGAAAGGGTTGCCTGCGTGGTGGAAGCACAGGGAAGGGAATCACTGGAAGTGAGGAGGGGGGGAGTCAGGGTCAAGCCGAGGGAGCTTCTGTGAGCTCCAAACACAGCCAGAGTTCCCATGACCGTGGACAGGGGTGTCCACGGGAGCAGGGCGAGGCTCCTGATGAGGGGCTGACCGTGGATGGCTAGCAGTTGACAATATGGGATCCGTGGGACTTGTGAAATGTGGGACTGAGTCAACCTGCAGTTGGTCTCCCAGGGGTTTCAAGGTCTTCTGGAACGCTAACGCAGGCTTTGGCAAACGCCCCCCCACGAAGCAAGTCTGATTGGCTTCCTGTGATGCGCATGGCATGGCCTGCAACCTAAGAGTGGCCTTAGATTTTTAAATAGTTGGAAAAATCAAAAGCTTCATGATATGCAAAATTTGTATGAAATCCGAACTTTAAGGACCATAAGAAGAAGATAGCCACAGTCACCTTTTCCATGTGTCTGTGGATGCCTTCACACTTCATTAGTAGAGTTGAGTAGCTGGGATAGAGGGTGTTGAAGCCTAACCTGTTTGCTCTCTGTCCCTTTGTGGAAAAGGTTTACTGACCTCTGCAGTTAGGTCTGGGAATTGAAATAACAGGTCTGGGAATGACTTTTCACTGCCCTTCTCCGAGTTGGACAATTCTGGACTGTTGTTGTTCTGTTATTATTATTTAGCTTAAGTACAATTTTTGTAAACTTCTTATCTTTCCATTCTGGGACGGTAAAACACGACCCATTAGCCACTACCTGTGATTCTGCAGGTCAACCCACCCCGATTTCCACTCCAGCTTTTGCTTCCCATTTTAGTGATTGTGCACGCCTTGGCTTTCTCAGGATTTCCCCAGACTCCCCTGTGAATCTAATGAATTTCCTGATGGAGGAGCCTTCAGAGAATGGGACTCCCCACCTATAGACCCAAGGCCTTTCTACTCACAGCAACCTACCATTTGTTGAAATTTTCTAGTTGAATCTTCTCACTGGTTTGTAACGGTATTTGGCAGCATATTATCCAGGAGCCTATAAATCAAATTTAGGTCTTGTTTTTTCTATAGGTGCTGCCCCTGTCCAGCTTTGGACTTAGTTGTTTGCCCATCATGTTAATTCTCTGGTGCATTAAGAAGAGTCATTAATTTGCTGCCCTTTCCCTGTTTATTAGGGGAAGAACGTGTGTTTTCTGGCTCTCTGTGCACAATTTGGACACAGAAGACTGAAACAATTTACTTCCTTTTTGAGGCCTTGGGGCTTGAACTCAGGGCTTTCACACTAAGCTATGATTCCAGCTCTTTTTAAATTTGGAGATAGGATCTCACCAAGTTGCTAAGTTGCCCAGGCTAGGCTCAAACTTATGTTCCTTGTGCTTTACCCTCCCAGAATTCTGGGATTACAAGCGTATGCTAACACTCCATCCTGGCACTATTCCATTGTTTTTTATTAGTATAACTTTATTATTCCAGGAGAATCTTGCTCTGGCAAATGACATGATTGCTAGTTACAGGAACTTCCTGAAAAACCCAGCAACTCTTCAGTAAAATCATCAACAGTTAATGTCTTAATACAATGAATCCCTCACTTCAAAATTCTCACCGTGTGGTTTCCAATAATAGATCATGATCCTGTGCCATAATCTTTCCTCCCATTTTTTTTTTTTTCCTTTTTTGAGACAGGGTCTCGCTTTGTAGTTCAGGCTGGCTCTGAGCTCACTATGTAGTCCAGGCAAGCCTCGAACTCAGCAGTCCTCCTGTCTCTGCCTCCCGAGTGCTGGGATGACAGGCGTGAGCCACCACACCCGGCACTGGGCACTGTGGTATGTGGTATTGATTGCTGGTGGGCGTGAGTCACCACGCCCAGCATTATATGTGGTTATCAGGGATCGAACTCAGGAACTTGCGCTTGCGAGGCAGGCGCCAGAACCACTGAGCTAACCCTCCAGCCCTTCCCCCCCTTTTAATCAAGCTCACTCCTCCCCCTGCATTATGAGACCTGCCTCAGAATGAACTCCTAATTGTC
Organism: Thryonomys swinderianus; assembly: GCA_004025085.1. NCBI lineage: Eukaryota > Metazoa > Chordata > Mammalia > Rodentia > Thryonomyidae > Thryonomys > Thryonomys swinderianus. The sequence goes on from PVIC010055977.1 coordinate 6,561, forward strand.
AGTAAAGTCCTACCTTGTTTTACTGCTTGAGACACCACAAAAGCTGTGTGGAAGTTCTCCCTTATCAACACAAGGGAAAAGCTAGGTTTTTCTTATCAACAAGAGGTTGTGATGTTTGGAAGGCTAGTATTTGACCCAGTTTTAAGTTGCATCTTATTATCATGATTGTGCTTGATGTCTTTCCTGTTTTTCTATAAGGTTATTCAACTCTTTGTTTTCCAAATTCTCTGTACAGTAAGGGTATCAATGGTGATATAAATTGCTAGTATTCATTCCAAGTTTCATGTGTCTAATTTGTCTTTTGTGGATATTTTCAATGAAATTTTACTTTATGTAGACAGATTTATCAGCTTCTTACTGTGTTTGAAGGATGAGTTATAGGAAAATTGTCCACATTCAGAGGTTATAAGAGTGTCTTAGTCACCTTCATAGTTGCTGGTACAAAATACTGGACACCTGCAATTTAATGGAAGAGAGTTTATTCTGATCATGTTTTAGAGTTTCAGTACTTGCATGGTCAGCAGCATGGGGGAAGGGCCTGTGTGGAGGAAAGCTGCTTACACCATGGTGAAAAGGATGCAGAGTGTGAAGAGAGGACAAGGGGAAGAGAGATGTATCTTTCCAGCTCATGCCTGCAGGGGTCCCCCTCCCCTGACCAAATGTTACCTCCTAACAGTAAATTAGCCATAATGCTTCCATGGTATAGTTCTCTTCCAAAAGTCTTACCTATGAGCACATGAAGCTTTGAGAGGACATCTAGATATAAACCATAACAGAGGAATTCACCATGCTTCCTTCAAGTACTTGTGGTTTTGTTAATCGATGTTATCTGTGTTGAATGTATCTTTTTTTTTTCTGAGACAGGGTCTTGCTTTGTAATTCAGGCTGGCCCTGAACTCATTATGTAGTCCAGGCAAGCCTCGAACTCAGCAATGCTCCTGTCTCTGCCTCCCAAGTGCTGGGATTACAGGTGTGAGCCACTATGCCTGGTACTGTGGTATGTGGTTTTGATGGCTGGTGGGTGTGAGCAACCACGCCCAGCATTGTATGTGGTTACTGGGATTGAATTCAGGACCTTGCGCTTGTGAGGCAGGCGCTGGAACCACTGAGCTAAATCTCCAGCCTGTTGAATGTATCTTAATAAACAGTGAGAATAACAGACTTGCTAATTTTATCTTTTTTTTTTTGTATGGCAATGGAACTGAGTTATCCCCAGTACTGGAATACAATGAAGTCTAGTTCATCCTTAAGTGATTTTACATGTCCACTAAAAATAGCCAATAAGAAAAAAACAAGCCAGTTGTAAAGTTCACATGGGAGATAAATGTGTGGACTAATTCTTCTTCTAAAAGATTTTATTTTTGCCAAAAGTAATAATAAAGGGGTGCTTACCTTATGAAGAACTTAAAAAAATTAAAATGAAAACATCCCTGAGTCACTGAAATTGAGGTTTATGACAAACAGAATATGTAAATCTTGGAGAGGTTGGTGTTTCATAAAGAGATTTTTTTTTTTTTTTTTTTTTTTTTTTTGCTTTTTGAGACTGGGTCTCGCTTTGTAGTTCAGGCTGGCCCTGAGCTCACTATGGTGCCCAGGCAAGCCGCTGCAAAATCAGCAATCCTCCTGTCTCTGCCTCCCGAGTGCTGGGATTACAGACGTGAGCCACCACGTCCGGCATTGTGGTATGTGGTGTTGATTGTTGGAGGGCGTGTCTCCACGCCCAGCATTATATGTGGTTACCTGGGATCGAACTCAGGACCTTGCGCTTGTGAGGCAGGAGCTGGAACCACTGAGCTAACCCTCCGGCCCCATAAAGAGAATTTTTAATTTGCTTATATGTACATGTGATGAGATAGAGGAAATTGGAGGCCTTCCCTTTGGGCTCAGAGCTTTACTAACTTGAAAACTCATGTAACTAGACTCCTTTCAGAGGATCTCCAGAGTGAATTAGGAGGATGTTGGACCTAAATGAACACAGTTTTATTGTGATCCATCATGTTAATGTAAATGGTAAACATGATTGATCCGACTGGGATGGAGTAGCAGACTTGCCTGACACTTCTGGTAATAGTGTGTTACACCCAGATAAGCTCTGCCCAAAGGGAGTGCTGAACTTGCACTGCTTTGTTGCCCAGTTGTGCTGAGTGACCAGCGGAGTGCTGCTGGTGCCAGGAACTCTGGCTGCACATACTCTGTGTCCCTGGCCAGCAAGCTCCCCATGTCCTAGGCCCTCACTCTGTAGAGCAGGAGTCCACTAACAGGTGTAAGTGCATGGTACCTTCTGACTTCTCCACCCCAGGCCCAGCTCTCTGGGCCAGTAGTGGTTGCAGGCAGGGATAAAGAAGGCCGGTTTTTGTCTGTTTAAAAACGTTGCTGTAGGTGTGTGTTCTGTCATTAGGTCTAACCCAATGTACACAAATGCCAGATGTGTTGCGGTGCAACTCCAGGAACTACAGGATCTGAGGAAACCTTGAAAAGAGCAAATGGGAGGAGGGAAAGGACGGGGGTCCCCAGAGGAAGATATGGGAGAAGGCAAGGCTTTTTTGTTTTTTTTTCTTGGCTTCGTTTCTGAAGATGAGAGTGATGGAGGCAATTATGCTGAGGAAAAGGAAACTATTTTTAAAAGGGGCACACCCCTATAATCCCAGCACTCTTGGAGGCTGAGGCGGATCACAAGTTAGAGCCAAACAGTCTAGATAACAACTTAGGCCCTGTCTCTATGATGATGATGAAAATGAGGATGATGATGGTAATGCGTTTAATTCCCATATTGAAAAAAAAAGTTTTAAAGCAGAGGAGAAAATTCTTTCCACAGTCTCATTGATAACTTCAGTTACTGCTCATGCTGCTAATTCTAGACTTTTCCTGCAAGACCTACATATGACGACCTATAAAACTTTAGCCTCATCTGTAGTCTCTTAAAAGGACTCTGTTGGTGTACTTCACACATAATCTGAAATTAATTTAAACCCATACCCCTTAATAGAAGGGAATGAGTTATAAAGGATGAAGAGCAGAGTCTGGATAACATAAGAATTAGTCTCCAATAGACAGATAGGAGTCAGTGAGGAATAATAATAAGTAGTGATGCAAGAAATTAGTGTTTAAAATGCAGCAAGAAGCAGCATCTTTCTCTATGAATTGCATGCAGACTCTCCCCCGCTGGTCAGGGGTACAAATGTCCTTTTCTCATAGGTGTGGGAGGTACTTCCGGTTTTAGTGACAGGAAGCCAGGTCTCAGGCTCCACCTATTGGTCGACTGAATTTGGGGAACTTCCCGTCAGAGCCACTTTGGGTCACGTAACAAGCTAAACCCTGTGAAGTAAAATGCCTCTTCTAATTTGAGCCTGGAAGAGTTGTCCACAGGTTGGGCATGCTCTTATTTACTGGCGGAGGTGTAAAATAGAATGAGTTGGTTTGGCCTAAAGGACTTGGAAGAGAGTAGACAAACCAGAGAGGCGAGCGTCTGCTGAGTGTCAGGGAGTGTGGGCCAGAGAGAGGCCTGAGGATGGTGAGTGATGGGACAAGTTATTGACTGGCTCTCTGAAAGGATGATCTGTTAGCCTTCAGGTCTCACCTGAAGTCAGTAACTTCATGCTTGCCCGTTTCTTTGAACTAAAATAACTTTATTAATTCAGTTGTACGATTAAAAAATGATTGTCTGAATTTTCCCAGAGATGTATGCATTTCAAACAGCTTGCTTAACTATATTTGATTCAGGAACAGTCAATATTTGTACTGCCACCCTTTGTTATTTGAGGCTGCGAATCATTGTGTATCAGAGTCAAAGGCAGGCAGTTTCCTGTCACCTCATCTTGCTAATTTCTCTTGCACGGAGATCAGCTTAGCCTTTTGTTGAGGAAGCACTTGGCTCCCTTCAGAGTGATCTTGAGGACAGGTTCTGGAGAGACGCTGGCAGGGTGTGAATTCAAGCCTCTCTGTGATAGCCCTGTGGCCCTCGAGAGTCATTCGCCTCTGGCTTGTTTCCCATCCGCACCATGCCTGAAATAAGACTAGTCTCACAAAGTAATGTTTGCCACAGTCACATTTTCAGGATCAGATGATTTTGTGCATTCGCCTGAAGAACAAATAGACTTCCTGGTCCTACAGGCTGTCTTGATGTTTTCGTAGGGCCAATGTCAGGAAGTTCAGTGTGACTCTGGATGAAACACGCACGACCCAAACCTGTTTGAAAACACCTGCACGACCAGTCTGATGCTTGACCCTGTTTGACGTTATAGCCTTTACGTTCAGTTTGCTTGCCGTTATGCTCTTGATCTTAAATACACTTGGGCTCTTGTTCTCTGTTCAGTCGAAAGATAAAGCGCCTCGATCCTGAGAAACCTTGGATTATGAACAAATCCACAGTGGTTATAGATCAACTCCCCAGATGACCTCGGGCAACTGGTGACCATTGTAACCGAGGGCCACGTAGGTCACCCAGCCTGTTATGACTGGAGCTGATAGACCAATCTTGAAAAGTATTTTTCCATTCTCTTTGGCAGGGAAGTAAGTT
>PVIC010055978.1:0-11072 GCA_004025085.1 Thryonomys swinderianus
TAGACTGTCACTTTTTACTTCTTGTCACCTTGTCACTCATACACGTCTCCTTAAATCATAATCTCCAAATAATCACAAGATCATTATTCTATCATGATACAACTATCCATCATAAAATAAAAAATATAGTAATCTTGTTGCTCCAAGTTTCAGCATTATTCCAAAATTCAAAGTCTCCTATGAGACTCAAGGCAAACTTAGCTGTAAGAAATTTGAAGAGCTTATTCTATATTCCCAACACAGTGAAACCAGGTAAACCTTCCCATCCCCAAAGGTAGGAATAGGGAGCTAGAGAAGGCACACATCAAAGCAAAGGTGAAACCCAGCACAGGACCAATATTAGTTACCCAAGACACATGGTGAGGAGATACGAGTCCCAGAGGGCCCCACCCCTGTGGCCTAACTTGTAGCCAGTGTGTTTCTGACTTCACATGAACTCCAGTTCCATCCGTGTTGCTGTAGATGGCAGGAGATTATTCTTTAAAGCTGAATATACTTTTCTCTCTGTTCATACCACATTTTCTTTACTTCCGATTACAAGTTTTAAGTGAAGAGTATCTTTTTTTTTGAAACAGGGTCTCACTTTGTAGTTCAGGCTGGCCCTGAGCTCCCTATGTAGCCTGGGCAAGCCTAGAATTCAGAAATCCTCCTGTCTCTGCCTCCCAAGTGTTGGGATTACAGGCGTGAGCCACCATGCCTAGCACTGTGGTATGTGGTACTGATTGCTGGTGGGTGTGAGTCACCACACCCAGCATTGTATGTAGTTACCAGGGATATGAACTCAGTACCTTGCGTTTGCAAGGCAGGTGCCGGAACCACTGAGCTAAATCTCCATCCCAACTGAAGAATATCTGGATTCCTCAGAAGAAAGTGCTCACATTTATTACCCTATTAATATAAAAAGTAGCCAGAGATTCATGTGATATTGATTGCTTAGAGTTGATGCTGGAGGATGCACTTTAAATTCTCATTAGAAAGCATTTCTATATAGTCATTTGAGGGGGACCGATTTAGGAAGTGGAAAGCTTCCTGTTCCTGGGAGCAGGCAAAAAGTTTGCTTTAAAACCAACAGTGAAATGTAAGGTTTGACTTCACTCACTCAGAAGTTCAAATTATATGGCTAAATGTGGCTGTAAGACTTGATATTTCATGCAAAAGCATGTGTAGTCAGACGATCTCAAACTAGTTTGCCTTAGCGTGCCACACTGTGGAAGGCTCAGCAGGGGTATGTGAGTGATTTTTAATTCTAGAGGTGCAGGGAAACTTTCATATCTGAAGAAACACAATGTTTGGGTTACACTCCCTGGTTCTCATCACTAGGCACTAAGGAAACCAGGATTCGGACTGTGGACTGACTACCTAACAGCATGTGTTCCAGGGTGGGAGTCGAATAGTAGGCCTTAGAGTTCATCAGAATTGTTTGTGTTCTCTGTTTCTGCTCTTGGGTGAAGGAATTGTCCTCTGTCATATCTTTATGTTAAACATACTTTGTGTTAGGCATACTGAATCTGTCTCAGGAGGGTCTCCAGAAGGTTCCATCCAGTGTGATAGCTCCGTCCAGTTTGAGTTCCATGTGAAGGGAGATGCTTCTGGGATTGTGTGACCCAGAAGACTATTTCTCCAGGGATTTGTGAAACATCTATGTGCATTCAACTTTCCCGTAATTCATTATTCCCTAGAATGGACTCATCTTTGGGGATGAAGGTGACTTTTTTTTTTTTTTTCTTTTTGAGACAGGGTCTCGCTTTGTAGTTCAGGCTGGCCCTGAGCTCACTAAGGCGCCCAGGCAAGCCTCGAACTCAGCAATCCTCCTGTCTCTACCCTCCGGAGTGCTCAGATTACAGGCGTGAGCCACCACGTCCGGCATTGTGGTATGCGGTGTTGATTGTTGGTGGGCGTGTCTCCATGCCCAGCATTACATGTGGTTACCGGGGATCGAACTCAGGACCTTGCACTTGCGAGGCAGGCGCCGGAACCACTGAGCTAACCCTCCGGCCCTGAGGTGACTTTTTTAAGAGTTCAACAGGTAAAGCCATCTGATGCTAAGCACCTCCCCTTTTTGACTAATAACTAATTGAGTCTTGATATTATAGAGCTATTCACTGTAATAACTGGACTGAGGTTTAAACATGAACAGAAAAAAGTGTTTACTTAGGAAACTAGTAAGATTTTTCTAAACTGTAAAGACAGACGTCTCTCCTAAGCCTCAGGCAGTCTTTTTCAGAGGTGAATGAATCTACAGTGTGAGATGCTCAGATTAAGGACATGGGATTAGTAGTACACATCAGTGATCGGTTTACCACTGCCCTAATCCCGGTAGTTTGAATAAGATGAAAGGAGCAGAAAGGCACTGTTACAGTCTCTTGCTTGCTTTTGCTGTCTTCTGCCTGCCATGTGGCCCTCTGCCTTGGAGCCAGCCAAGCACAGACTGAAACCTCTTAAAACTGTGAGATAAATAAATCTTTCCCCCTTTAACTTTTGGTGCCAGGTATTTTGTTCCAGCAACAAGATGTTAACAGAGTGCTGACTATAAGTGTGTTGCACATTTTCCTTAATCATCATATGATGCTGTATAATTTCCAATTTTCAGATAGAAAACTAAGGTACAGTGAGGTTTGCAAGTTGTGCTAGGTCGCTCGGTCCATAAGTGATGTTCCTGATGTTCACACTCGAGCAGACTGGAGTTAAAAGGCCAGAAAAGGGATTATTTCTGAATCTAAAGTGAAAAAAGTTTAGGCTTCATGGGCCCATGCTTTTGTGAGTTCTTCCAATATTCTAATTTCTGTGTCTTTGTAAAATTTGCAGTGATAAGTTACAGTGATGCCTCAGTTGGTCAAGCTCACTCAGTTCATTCCAAATTCATGTTAAACACCACAAAGTTTGAGAGCTGCAAATATTTTCCCCATAAGAAATAATGAGAAGCCAGATAATTGGTTCTGAGGCCGCCAAATTATACTTACAAATTCATTTTTTCCAGGACATTAACAAATTTTGTAATGATGTCTTTAGCTCCATTGTGGTTCTCACAGTTCTCCTCTCAGCTTTTCTGCTGGTATCATGTTCTTTGGTGTCATGGTTGCTACATTTTATGCAAATAAAAATGTAAAAAAGAGCACAGGGACGAAAGGTTTAACGTACACTCACTACCACTCTGTGTTGTCCGGGTGAAAGAGAGGTGCAGATTGATGTGTTACATGGTTATTCTACAGCGAGACACAGCATCTCACTCTCTCTTAGCCTGTACAGGTTTTTTTCAAGATAGATTTTTGGTTTGACTGTCAAGCGCAGTTATGAACACTGGGTAGATTGTTTTCTAAACTTGCTGTTTGAGTAGTGGAAAGTTCAAACTTTGAGATTATGGGCAATTTAGCTGTTATCCTCATTTTCTAAGCTTTGTAAAATCACTACATTACTTCTGTAATTTAAAAAAGCCTGTAAGTATTCAAAGGGAAATGGGGTTTAGGGTTAAGTAATGTGGGGAAAGAAAAAAATTTGATGGTTAAAAAAAGGAAACAAAGTTTGTGTATATAGGGACGGGGTTGTAGGGTGTGTAGAAGGGGAAAAAATGAAAATTAAGTCATGTCATATACTGGTAAAAATTAGCAATATTGAGTGTAATCACGATGTGTGTTTATAATGTACCAATAAAGATTCAAATTTTAAAAAAGAAAGCCTGAGTGTTCTTTCCCTTAGGACAAGGAATTTTTCCATGAGCTGTGGCTGGATAAGTCTAGCTTCCTTTCAGTTGAAGTGAGTGCAAGTTATTAATTTGGTCTTCTGTACTCTAATAAAGTTTTTCAGTGGGCTCTACCATAGGGTTACTTTAGAACTCAAAACAATCATTTTCATGTTCTGTGAAGCCTCAGCAGTAAGAACACCTCCAGTTTCCTGAGAACTGAAACTCTCATTTTCCTGAGAATGCTGAACAATGACTTTCAGGTGAATTTGGCAATATTACTTTCTTTGTGTTACTTGAATGACATGATTTTTTTTAAATTCAGTAATTTGCCCAGCTTTTTGGTTTTTCTACTGGTTGGCATGTTCTAAGGACCTCTGTGGTTTAGCCCGGGTGAACTGCTGGGAGTTTTAGGTTAAAGGATAACTTTCTAAGGACAGAAGAAGTGTTTTGAGAACAGCAATTCATTCATGTCGATCAAAATTAAGGTATCTCTAGTAGTTAAAGTAAGAAACTTTTTTTTTGAGGCAGGGTATTGCTTTGTAGTTCAGGTTGGCCCTGAGCTCACTATGTAGCCCAGGCAAACCTCAAACTCAGCAATACTCCTGTCTCTCCTCTCGAGTCCTGGGATTACAGGCGTGAGCCACCACGCCAAGCACTGTGGCACTGATTGCTGGTGGGCGTGAGTCACCACACCCCAGCATTGTATGTGGTTACCAGGGATTGAACTCAGGACCTTGCGCTTGCGAGGCAGGCACCAGAACCACTGAGCTAAATCTCTGGCCCAAAGTAAGCAACTTTTAAATGTCTAGTATTTGATGTTTAAATCGAAATTAAGTAGCTTCTACTTGAGATAACTTCTCATGTGGAAGGCAGAGGATTTATTCAGTGCTATATTCATTCTATCCAGTAGGTGGTAGCATAGGAAAACTAATAGCTATTTTGTAGCCCAGTTGACTCGGCTGAAATTACCAGTAGCATTTTGCTTTCTGAGGCAAGGTGGAGAGGTATGAAGGCACATGGGCTTTCACTTTCATCCAGTACTTTGAATTGGATGACCTTATCAGATACAGGCCAAAGTTGCCCTGGGCATTAGGGATTTCTGGTTAGTCCAATGATATTTTGACCAGGTCCTACTTATTTTGCCACGAACACAGAAATGTGCCATGACAAAATCACAAGTTCATGATTAATGATGTTGAGTGAGATTTTATCCCAAACATAGTTGAATTTATATAATCAGTTCTACATCTACTAAAATCTTACCTTCAAAACTATCTTAATACCAGCACTCGGGAGGCAGAGACAGGAGGATTGCTGAGTTCGAGGCTTGCCTGGGCTACATAGTGAGCTCAGGACCAGCCTGAACTACAAAGCGAGACCCTGTCTCAAAAAAAAAAACTATCTTAATATTAGGGAATAGTGGAAATAATTGCATATTACATTATTGGAGCTTCAGAGAATATTTTCCTCAGTGCTTCAGTTAAACAAAGTTAATTTTTAAGTGGTTTCATATTAACTGCCTTGATGATCCCTTTAAATGAAACGGACTTGGTCTCAACAATGACATTAATTAGTTGGAGGTAACAATTCCTCTTCTTTTCTCTTTCTTTCCCCTTTCCTTACTCCCTCCCTCCCTCTCTTTTTCTTCCTTCCTTCTTTCCTTCCTTGTCTGTTTCTTTATTTTTGAAAAAGATTCAAAGCTCACTAGTCCCTTATATTTCAAGATTTGTCTCCCACAACCCCCAAAACTAGTAGCATCAGTGAAACAAGACTTGTTACTTGATGGTAACAGTTTTAAGCCATAAGTATCCACTTGGATAAATCGTAGTAGCCTTATTTCCTGTGGTCATAGTTCTAATGGCACTTTGAAAAGCCAGTTTTGAAATGGGAATCTCATCAATTTCAGAGTTTTCCCAAGACCTTCATTTTTTAACTTACTATAATTCATTACAATAAATTTGTTTCTTTTAGAGCTTTTCTTGGACTCAAATTATTTTTCCCCCTCCCTCCCTTCCTTCCTTCCTTCCTTTCATTCATTCTCCTTCTCTCTCTCTCTCTCTCTCTCTCTCTCTTTCTTTTCTTTGCAGTACGGGGATTGAACTCAGGCCCTGTGCTTCCAAGGTAGGTGCGGTACCCTTTGAGCTAAGTCCCTGGCCCTGGGGCACTCAAATTATAGTAGTGATTCTTTTTTTTTTTTTTTTTTTTTGAGACAGGGTCTCGCTTTGTAGTTTGGGCTGGCTCTGAGCTCCCGATGTAGCCCAGGCAAGCCTCGAATTCAGCAATCCTCCTGTCTCTGCCTCCCAAGTGCTGGGATTACAGGCGTGAGCCACCACGCCCGGCAGTGATTCATTTTTTAATGGAACACTTTTATATGAAAGAGTATGAAATAAGAATTAAAACTGGTAAAAAATAATTTGGGAAGGGTGGAGAGTTTTATTCTAGATTCAGAAACTGAAAACATTCTTTGAATTTGAATGTCACAAAATCTCTCTTAATCCTTGAATTGTCTTTATTTTTAAGTGATAAATAATTGCACCTATTTATAGGGTCCATGATATACATTATATATTGTGCAGTGATCAAATCAGGGTCATGGAATTTGCACAGATTACTTTGTATAGGCTCAGAAAAGTACACAGGGATTTTTTCACCTCAGTGGACGCTGGGTAAATGCAGCTTGGATTCCTTGTTAGGGGAGACCGTCTTCTGGCAACCCTGTCCTGAGGAGCAGATGCCGGGACAACCTTCCCTTCCTGACCACACAATGAAATACTTGCCCACAGATTTCCCAAGCATGCCACAGGGGTTGGCATCACCACCCTGAGGACCACTTAGCGAGACTGGAGACGCTTCCCTAAGATACTTAGGGTGGACAGAATTCCAATGTGGTCACCCAGGTTCCCAGCCTGTGTGTACAGACACCTCTCCCCAGATATTCCTCCCAATGCTGTTCTAGAAACTGCTTTGAAAGGATTTGTGGCTGTAATTAAGGTCCCAAATACACTGGCACAAAGATACAAAGATGGACGGTCTGGTGACATAAGCCTAAATACCAGCCACTTGGAAAGCAAGGCTTGAGCTTGAGGCTGGCCTGGACAGCTTGGTAAGACCCTGTCTTGAAATAAAAATTAGAAAAAGGGATAAAGATATCACTCAGCACTCCCTGAGTTCAATCCCCAGCGCCACAAACAAACAGACAATAACACACAACAATAAAAACCAAGCTATAAAGATTAGCTTCCTTGGCCCAGCCTAGTCCTTAGGAAAGGGCTCTTTTATCCTAGGAAGAGAATGCGGGCAGCTTCCAGGGGCTGAGCGTTGGTGAAGGAAGAATGGTCTGAGTTCTTCTACCACAAGCAGCAGCTAAATTTGGCCAACAACTTGTGTGGACCTGGAAGCTAATTTTCCTCAGAATCTCCAGAAGACAACACAGCCCAAAACAAAGGCGCTCATGCCTGTAATCTCAGAACTCGGGAGGCAGAGGCAGGATGATTGCTGAGTTCGAGGCTTGCCTGGGCTGCATAGTGAGCTCAGGGCCAGCCTAAACTACAAAGCAAGGCACTATCTAAAAAAAAAAATATATATATGTATATAAATATATATATTTACATTATATACATTACATATGTACATTACATTATATAATTAAATATATAATATAAATATATTTACATTATATATGCATTACATATGATATACAATATATATAATTTACATTCCTTAAAATTCACTTATCATAAATGTACAATTTATCAATTCCTTAATATCTGTTTTCAGTTAATCATTGTTCCCAACTTCAGCCCTAGACAACCCACTTATCTGATTTCAATGATAAAGAGGGATTCACTGTGAGGGATATCTGTACTTCCAGGTCATGTCCACAGTGCCCACCTCTTCCCACTGGGCTGTACCTCCCAGCTTCACACGCAGCCCTAAACCCATCGGCCAACTAACCCAGCATCACACACCTGTGATCCAGCTTCTCCAAACCCCACTTATGAGTGCACAAAGTTTCCAGGGAATCTTGGTATAAACCACAACAGCTTCCTTTTCCTCATCTTCCCCCCTTCTTTATTTCTACTGTCTTCCTCCTTTTCTAATGCGTTTCCAGCAGTGAAACTTTTTTCTTACAAAAGCCAGTGAATACTTTGAGCTTGAACTGCCCAGCATCCAGAGCTGTGGTAAGTAAATATCTTTTCTTTATAAAGTACCCAGCCTGTGGTATTTTGCCATAGCTGTACAGTACAGAATAAGATAGCACCTTAGTTTTTCACAAGACCCAGTGTGTTGGACCAAAGTTTGGCACAGCATTCTTTCTGGGTCTACACACTTTCTCCCTTGTCTTTGCAAGTACATATACAACAGAGTTTGAATTCCTTTGCTGGAATTTTCCTGAAACACTTCTCTTTAGCATGAATTAGATCACATCTACTCCTCAGGACAAATCTAGTTGACCTTTAGTTTTCATGCATGAAGTTTTATGGGCGCACTGCCATGCGATGCGTATGTGTACTCCTGTGGCTGCTTTGGTGCCACAATAGCAATGGCAGAGTTGATGAAGTGTCACAAAGACTACGCGGCCGTAAAGGCTAAGAACTTAGCACTTGTCTCTTGGTGGAAGAGTGTGAATGCTGGATTAGGTGCTTCAACATTTTCCCCTTCTATCCCGCCATGACAGAATGTGCAGAGTATAAACCATCTGTGTATCATGTTTCCTCTTGATTCCCACTGGTAGATAGAACCTGTGCTAGCACAATGCCTGCCACATGATTGGTGCCTCGTGTCTTTATTGAGTAAATTAAAATATTGCTTAGACCAGTTGGGATCTCGCCTACGGCTAGGCCTTTGAAAAGGGTTCAAAGCCAACAGCAAGCCTGGTCACCACGTGTGAGGAGGAAGTAAGGACTTAAGGGTTGGTGGGACCTGAGAGTAAAATTAGGCAGTGGCTGAAAAGAGAGCAAAATAAAGATATGTTCACAGAATGTAGAGCAGCAGTGTGAGAGACCGTGGCGGGGCTCATTAGCCGGCCTTCCAGGTTGACTACATTGTAATCACCTGGATCGCTTCATCGCGTTCCCACCACAGAGATGCTCACGGATTTGGTTGGGCTACAGGCCAAGCATCTAGGCGTTGTAAAATCTCCCAGGTGAGTGGTGGAAATGTGCCGCAGCTACATAGTGGTGATGGATGTGTGCATGACACTGTGAAAGGACAAAATGTTTCTACTGATACATTTCCTGTTTGTGTACTGTGATGTCTCTACAGGGAAGTCAAGGGTGCTACTCAAAGGACCCCTGTTCCCAGTCACAAATAACAAGAGCCAGGTGGCCACGTTGCGCCCCTCGCTATTAGTGTGATACTAGGGAAGTGGCACCGTACGTATCAGGCCTTGGTCCTTTTCACACAGACCCCTTTCCATTTCCACAAAGCGCGGTTCCTTGTTTTCTGTCTCAGAGAAATAGACCACTGGACCTCCGAGCCAAAAATGCTGATTCCCTTGGACAGGACGAAGGAATTGGTGTTTTCAACAATAACTCACCCTCAAGGGAAAGGTGTATTTTATTGTGGTAAAATTAAAACTAGTAGACAAGCATTTGGAGTTCTAGAGCAGATATACAAATATACAGATTACTGCAGTTTTTAAAGCAAACATGATAGTCAAATAATACCTAAATAATTCACATTTGAAAGGAATTTAATTTTTACCACAGCAGTTCATTTTTCCTTTTCCAAATGTCTTAGCACAGCTTATAAAATACATTTAATCACCATAATATAACACACACACATATATGATGAAAGAAGGAATGACATTTAACAGAAAACACTACCCAACACTTTAATTTTTGTATTAGTATATGTTTGGAATGAATAATAATTTCATTCATCTTGGGGAGCTGGTGCATGAACTTCTTGAATCTGTATTACTTTGCACTCACTCTTCCTGCATTCCTCTCTCCCTGCTTCCTCAGAAAACTTCCCATCTCTCTTTTATTTGCTCTTTAAATTATGTATCTGGGGCCTCTCACATTAGTGAAACCGTGCAATATTTAACACTCTGCATCTGATTTATTTCACCTAATATGATGGTCTCAAGACCCACCCATTTCTCTACAGACAACTCAGATTTATCCTTCTCTCTAGCTGACTAGTTTTCACTGTGTCTCTGTACCACTCAGGCACTCTGAAATCTGCCTATTTTGGAGGTAGAAGGATGAGGGAGAATTAGTCTAGGTGTGTTTGAAAGAAACCGGGGCTCTTCTTCACTAAAGTTTCTTTTGCTTGTAGTGAAGTTGAGGGAAGTCCATATAACTATTTTTGTCTCAGTCCTAGATAATTCTCATTACAATTGGAAAAGGCCTGCCTTCTAGGACTTCCCAAACTTGATCAATTTTAGGATCCTGAGGTCTCTGTGACACTTCCAGACCCTAGAGCTCCACCCAGACCTTAAAGCAGGAAGGATTTCGAGGAGGGATGGGACTCAGTGGATTTAAATGTCTACCCAGCTGCCTTTCCTACCCAGGTCAGTAGGAAACGCTCCTTCTAGTCCAGTCCTCAATGTTGACCTTCCTACAAAAACTCTTGAAGGCTTTTTCTAATAAAAGTCAACCCCCTAGTCCAAGACTTGCTGATTGTGCCTCTGTGGGAGGAGGGAGGCTGAGGTTTCAGAAAAGCTGAGATATTTTTGTTGTCATGTCTTTGTTAGGGTGCCTCCTCTGAGTTTGAAGTCTCTACTAAATCAATAGTTCCCCTTGGGGCTGAGAACCCACAGAAAGATGAACTTTCTAATATCTCGTATTTGACAGGAAAAGTCATGAGTCTGATAAACAATTAAGATTTACGCAGTTCATTGATTTCAGTCACCTTTATATTTATGCAAGGCTATTTTATTCTGCCTGGCCAAGTTGTGAGTCTCAAACAGTCTTCCACAGTTTCTGTATTATTGTATACTTTGCTTTACCAGTAATCACTAACTCTTCTCTTTTTGTTTTTTTTGCGGTACTGGGGATTGAACTCAGGTCTTTGTGCTTCCAAGGTAGGTGCGGTACCACTTGAGCTAAATCCCCAGCCCCTGACTCTCTTCCTAAGGTGGCGGAGTGTGGGAGCAGAGACACAGGATGGCACCACGCGTGGTCTTTGGTGAGCACCCCACAGAATGACATCCCGCCGAGGCTGTGACCCTTCAAGGTTCACTAATCTGGCCACTGGACCGTTGGCAGCTATGGTTAGGCCAGCATTTATTCACACCTGGAGACAAATTCTAGGTGTTCATCGTCTCTCTTTAAATTATTTATCTAAACCATGGGCTGTGATGTGCACCTATAGTCTCAGCACTCAGGAGGCTGAGGCAGGAGGATCACTCATCCCAGGAGTTTGAAGCCAGCCTGAACAA
>PVIC010055979.1:0-11074 GCA_004025085.1 Thryonomys swinderianus
GCCCTGAGCTCACTATGGTGCCCAGGCAAGCCGCCATGAACTCAGCAATCCTCCTGTCTCCGCCTCCCGAGTGCTGGGATTACAGGCGTGAGCCACCACGTCCGGCATTGTGGTATGTGCTGTTGATTGCTGGTGGGCGTGTCTCCACACCCAGCATTATATGTGGTTACCGGGGATCGAACTCAGGACCTTGCGCTTGCGAGGCAGGCGCTGGAACCACTGAGCTAACCCTCCGGCCCAATCTCATGATATCTTAATAAATTTAGTATTAAAATATTTATACAAATTTTTCTTTTCCAAGTCTGTACATTTTTGGGAGATATGTATACCTTCCAAAGATTTACACATTTTCTTTTCCATATCTATACATTTTGGGGACTATATAGATGTAGGTGTATAGCTATAGATCTATCTTCCAAAGAACCCTTCTTACATAAAATGTTAGTAAATATAATGCTCTGTTCACTCTCCAACAAATAATTCTCTGGCTGTTGATGCTGGAAGTGCTGACTTGTATTAGAGACGTCAGGTTTGTTACTGCAGGACCCCTTCAGACCTTCAGGGTGTTCACGTTGATCGTGACGCGCCAGGAGAAGACAGCCCGCAGTGTTTCACACACTGAACAGCTCGTGGAAGCTCTCGCCTTTCTAAGAACCTCCTGGAGTTGATCACCTGGACAACGTCCTCCTGGAAATGCTGACTCATCATATTCTCTCGTTTCCATCTGGATTCTATGCCTGGATTCATGCAGAGAATAACTTATGTCCCAGGTTGCCTAGGACAATGCTGGTTCTAGCCCTAAAACTTTCAGGACACGAGGAATCACATGCAGTGCGAAGGGAAGCAGGAGAATCAGTCCTCTGCTCACCAGCCCAGCCCAAACATGGAGTAAGCTTTCTCATTCCAAATCTGTATCCTCTACCTGAAATGCCCTCATCCTCTGGCTGGCCTTTCAAAGCCCTGTCCAAATTCTCATCCCTGGTTACATATTGCCTTATCACGTTCCTGACGTGCCAATGAGCACAGCCAAGTGGGACGGGCTGGCACCACAGCCCAAGGCCGACTGAGTCACAGCCTAACTCCTAGCAGGGGTGCGGGCCCTCCTCAATGCGGGGCCTCTGTCGTGCACACTCCTACTTCCGGGGACCTGGTGGGATATGAAACCTTGAGCTTGTCAAGCACACAGACGCTCCATCCAAATTCAACTATTGGTTATGGTCTTTAGGCTGAGTCCTGGGAACCCTGAATCGCTGCGGAGCAACTGTGGGGAATCTGGAACGGGCTACACTCATTCCACTACTGACAACTCGGCGGGTAACGCTAGGGCTGGGCTGTAGCTCAGTGACAGGTCACATGCCTAGTGTGCTCGAGGGAGGGACAGGTTCAATCCAGGTCCGGGGGAGGGGGGTAGACCCTAAAACCTTCAGCTGTAGAGGAGCAACCCTGTCTGTCCAACATCGAGGGCTGCACTCAGTCCTTTGCTTGTGTCCCTTTTTGCAAGAGCAGCGCCAGGCTTCATGGGTTTATATGAGTAGGAATGTGCAGCGTTAAGAGGCAGCACTGCTAGGACTCCAGCAGGTGGAGTTCCGAGTAGTGACGAATCCTGTCCAGGCAACGGCAGGGGCCCTAGTTTTTAAATGAATGTAAAACCAAAGAGGAATTTTGACAAGCCAGACTCGACCAATCCAAAGCAGACCACCCTGATTTGAGCTGTCCGGAGATGCCAGGGAAGAGGAACACCTTGTCGGAGGGACTCCACTGTGCTCCCCAGGGGGGCAGAGTGTAACCAGGCACAAGAGACAGAAACAGAGAGAACGCGGGGAGAGAGCTGGAACTTTCCAACCTTACCCTGTGGAGCTCTTGTTTTTAAAACTGCTGTTTAAAAAAAAAAAATCTATCATTGTTTACCAACCCATGTCTGCCACAGGAAGAAAACTATTCATTGGATATTTTTCTCATGTTATATTACATTACAATGATTTTCAGGGAGCTGATGTATAAGAAGAGGCTTCTATAATGAGAAACTCCCTGTCCATGTATATATGTAATTATTTTAATTATTTGTATTATTCATATTATATTAAATGTGTACATCTGCCTGTTACATATTATTTAAAGGTTTATATATTATGGAGGAATTATACATATAGATATACATTGTGTACACACAATATGCATATGTAGTGCATACTTTCATAGTCACATTTCTGTCAATTTTATACTACTGGTGAAGGCCAATTGTGCGACGTCATTACCACAGACAGCTTAAGCCCTCTTGGGAAAAGCTGTAGCAACCACTTTGCCCGCCACCTACTCTCTGATAGCGACTCCCTCTGATGACGTCACCCTCGGATGACGTCACTCTTTGATGACGGCCACCGGCGGGTTGACGAGAGCTCACGCCAGCCCAACAGCACGCTGGGACAAAGGACTCGTGTTTCCAGGACACGGCTGTATGTTCTAGTCACTCTGGAGTCCGCCGAACACACAGACTCTCCGGTTACACTGTGGTTGAAAATAGATCCCAATACAGGGCATCTGCTTCCCAAATGCTTAGCAACTATGCACTCCAGAATGTTGGTGCTTTTCTGATTTTTTTAATATCTCTATCAAAATTCTTTAGTTTGAAAGCCCTGTGGATCATGTGGGGTACCTGTAAAATTAAGTTTCTCCTGACCACACTTCAGTCCTTCCAGGAAGTGGTAATTTCAATCACTCCACCCTACTGAACTATATAGAGACTTATTCAGGTAACTTGAAGACAATTTTCTATGGTCTAGAATGATTGACTTCAAAGGACAGTGTGAAGGTTTTTTTTAATTTAGAGATAAAATACAGGGAAGATATGGAAAATTAAAAGAAAATGAGGTAAAGAACAGAATAAGAAATATTAGCAGTAAATATGCAGTGGTTTGTTGTATTATTCATCTTTGAAATTCTTTGTGTAATTTTTATCAGCAAATGTTTTATTGAGCACTTATTAAGTAAGATGGAATCTACCTCTTCCCTAAGAAAAACTGAGAATGTCTGGGTTTCCAAAAATACTGACTTCATTCTACTTATCTTTAGTTATCTATCAGTTAAGAGGAGTATTTCTAAAATGTGAAGTTAATAAGAATAAACTGGATTTTTTACAATAAGGGATAGAATATTAAAAATGCTCAATCAATGAAGAGTTAAGAATGTTACTAGAGGGCCGGAGGGTTAGCTCAGTGGTTCCAGCACCTGCCTCGCAAGCACAAGGTCCTGAGTTCGATCCCCAGAAACCACATACAATGCTAGGCGTGGAGACCACGCCCACCAGCCATCAATACCACAGACCACAGTGCCGGGCGTGGTGGCTCACGCCTGTCATCCCAGCACTCGGGAGGCAGAGGCAGGAGGATTGCTGAGTTCCAGGCTTGCCTGGGCTCCATAGTGAGCTCAGGGCCAGCCTGAACTACAACGCGAGACCCTGTCTCAAAAAAAAAAAAAAAAAAAAAAAAAAAACTTCAAATGCAGGAAATGAACAAACAAAGCAACTGGCTCCTCTTCCTTAAAAAATAAGAACACCCTGCGTGCATTTAGGAAAGCAGAAGAGCGCGTAGGGCCCGAGTCTGAGCAGTCTCCTCCGACGGCCTCGGTGCGGAGCTCACTGAAACGCTTCCCAGCGAGCGCAGCGGAGCCGCGGGAGGGCACAGCCCGGGTCTGGGCTGCTGACCACAGTCCCGGGCTCTCCATATGCTCCGCAGCGTCCAGAAATGGCAGCCTAACATTTCCCCCCTGCTGGCACTGGTGGGCTGGCTGCCGCTGTCGCCGTTCACCCCGCTCTGCTCCGCACCGCAGAGCCTGTCACCGAGGACAGAGGCGTGCTCTGGAGGCGAAGAGACAAGCCACCTGCCGGGCGGGCCCCTCGCGCACCGAAGGGCCAGCAAGCTCCTGGCTCTTGGGACAGGCGGGGCGGAGGCAGCAGGCGGGGGCGCGGGGAGGCGCAGGGCTCCGCGGGGACAGCCAGCGCCGAGCAGGAGGGTCGCAGGAGAAAGGAAACCGAGGGAGAAGGCCCGGCCGACGGCCGGAAATGAGGCTGTCCTCAGTGAATCGTCCCAGGGCGCGGCTTCCTCCCCTCGGGGGACACGAGCGAGGTTAATGAAGGAAACCCGGGCGGCCTCAGCCAGAGCTAAGCCCGACTGTTGCCTGGGAAGAGAAAATCCTGCACGAGCCGAAGTGACTCACCCGCCCTTCTCACCCTCCTCCTCAGTGTGCTGACCTCCAACAGGCGCGACCGCAGACCAAGACAGCCCGACGGTGTCATCCTGCGACATCTCTGTCTTCTGGTCACTCCGTGGTGCCTCTGCCCGCTTTGCGACGTGAGTTTCCTAAGAAAGCGCTTCAGGTACCCCACGAATCCCCTGCCCTCATCAGTCCCCCTGCACAGGCCCCTTTCTGTGACTTGCATCACGCTCAACAGACGGTCGGATAAACTCACCCAACTCCAAGATGGAGGCCTCGTAGTCCTCAACAGCTCTACGTTTTCCCACCATCGTGCAGTGATTAACTCTTAACTTACCTTCTGATTAAAGGCTACGATTGGACATGCAGCCAGAACGGAAAACAAGAGGGCACTTCCTCTCCGCCCTAGCAGTCCTAGGCATGCTGCTAGCACACCCCGACGCCCCCGAGAGGGTCGGTGTCTGCTGCTAGCCGGACGCTTCGTATCACTACTTGATTTCCAAGCATTCTGATTTCCTAACTACAGGTGGTGACATGTCCAAGGAAAATCGTGTGGCTGCACAAGACTAATGACAAATGTAGATGTCTGCACTTTCCAGGAGAAAAGGGACTTAAGGACTCAGCAACATTACTCTAAAATGAAGAAGATCCTTTGACTAACTGAGAACCTATTCTGTTCTAACTACTATGCTAGATGATGCCTCATACCCCCCAGCACGGAAAACATTGTACTGTCCTCAAATTATTCTGCCCTGCCATGTAGTCAAAGTACCCACATGATGATGGTTTGGGGGACTTTTATGATCACTTTCTGCAAGTGTGAGTCAAAACACAGTAAAGATCAAACTGGCATAAATTTATGAAAATAAAATTAATTTCTACTTATTGAATGCTCTTCACTGGGCAAACATGTCAGTCCTTTTAAAACTTCAGGTTGCAGGGGCCAGAGATTTAGCTCAGTGGTTCCAGCACCTGCCTCGCACGCGCAAGGTCCCGAGTTCGATCTCTGGTAACCACATACAATGTTGGGCATGGTGACTCACTCTCACCAGCAATCAAATACCACATACTGCTGTGCCGGGCATGGTGACTCACGCCTGTAATCTCAGCACCTGGGAGGCAGAAACAGGAGGATTGCTGAGTTTGAGATTTGCCTGGGCTACATAGTGAGTTCAGGGCCAGCCTGAACTACAAAGCGAGACCCTGTCTCCAATAAAAAACCAAAAAAACAAAAACAAAAACACACTTCGGGTTGCAAATGCTTGAACTGTCTTCACAGATATCTCTGAGAGTTGAGGTTTTGAATAATGGCAAAACACACAGTAGAATCTAGTTATGGCTTCTGCGTCATTAGAGAGATGATGAATGAAGAGGGCAAACCAAATGGCCATTTGAAATGGGTGGCCCTTTGCTATCAGTTATCTACTTATTAAGCAAGTTAGTTTTTTTTTGTGTGTGTGGTACCGGGGATAGAACTCAGGCCCTTGTGCATCCAAGGTTGGCACGGTACCACTTGAACTAAATCCCCAGCCCTCTTTACTTTCATTTTTAAAACATTTTGGGTAAAACGTAGTCTAGTAAAGTCAAAAAGCAACAGCCACTCCCTTTGGTTTATAGGCTCTTCACTCTGGAATATAATAGTAGTACCTTGAGTATAACTGATATTTCAACCATAATGTAAATTATGACTAAGTTATGTTGTGATAATTTATAACATGTGTGCATTGTTCTAAGCATTCCATAAACAATTTCTTTTCGTAACCTATCTGAGAGATGCTGTTATCAAACTTATTTTACAGCTGTGGAAATTGCAGCAGAGAACAGTTATTAACATTGTCTGCACCATTTAAAATCTGCTCAGTGGCAAAGGTTACTAGAAGCTTCCAGTGTCTTAACCCATAACCACACCAACTAGTTTCAGTTACTTTTTTGTTGTTGTTGTTGTTGTTTTTGGAGACAGGGTCTCACTTTGTAGCTCAGGCTGGCTCTGAGCTTACTATGTAGCCCAGGCAAGCCTCGAACTCAGCAATCCTCCTGTCTCTGCCTCCCAAGTGCTGGGATGACAGGCATGAGCCACCATGCCTGGCACTGTGGTATGTGGTATTGATGGCTGGTGGGCGTGAGTCTCCACGCCCAGCATTGTATGTGGTTACTGGGGATTGAACTCAGGACCTTGCGCTTGCGAGGCAGGCATCGGAACCACTGAGCTAACCCTCTGGCCCACAGTTACTGTTTTTAATATTCAAAAAAATACAATTAATGAAAAAAGCTCTAAATTGTTTCCCTATCATGCAACACATATGCCTACTTGAAATCCAGCTGGGTCTTGTTTTAATATATTCCAGGTCATCGGTAAGCAGGAGAGCTGCTCAGTGAGTCTGGAGAGGCCGTCTCTGCTGTCAGGAGGTTCATCGCTATCAACACAGCACCTTGAAAAACCTCTAGCTCATCTTTAAGCCACTCACTACACTCGATGAAACATATATGGGGAAGAGGCGCTGCCTCTTTTACAGTCCTTTGTTTGCAGTCCCAACACCTGTGAAAGATGGAGCTGTGACTTTCTCGAGTCTCTGTGCTGGTCTCGGGCTCCTTCTGGGGCCTCGCATCAAGTCCTGGCTGCCAGCAGGTTGGTGGCCCTTGTGTGGTATCTGCGCATGCGCAGCCTGAGGTACGAGCCACGGAAACCTCACCTGTAGGCTCAGAGAGCCTTCTGGAAAACTGATGAAGACCTCACAGACCACAAGGAAAGCGCACACACTGCGGGCTGCTTTGCGTTCCTTCAAATGCAAATCTCTTCATTTACTCTCTGGGTTTTACCTCCCTGCGTGGGAACCAGGATGTGGCTTGGAATCTGGTTGCCCAGGATTTGGACTTTTCCCTTCTTTCCAGAAAATGAAAAATGCTTCAAATGGAGAAAACGTTTTAAGCACTCTTCAGTTTTTCCTTTGTGATTTTCCATTTAATTACCCCCAAGATCAGTCTCCTAATGACCCCCTTCCGCCCTGTCATTTAGTGGGTACCTCCCTCTTCCTGAGGGTCCAAGCAGGCGCTGAGAGTCCATGGATTCCTAGGGAATTATGTTCCAGATCTTGAAACCAAGTGGAGGGAAAGTGGATTCAAGAACTTTACGGAAAAAAATTTTTGCTAAATAACGTACTCAAAACATCCTTGTCCCCGCACTGAACTCCTCACCTAAACAGACTTTGGAGCAATAACATTGATATCCTAATGAACAATTTTATGTTTGGGTAGACCCAAGCATGCAAACTGTTCCCCTTTATCCAAAAGGTGCCCGGGAAGGAGACCTGACCATAGCTGTGGGCGTTTGAAGAGAAAGTGCTCAGGGAAAATTCAAGCTAGGATTGAAGTTTTAACAGAAAGGCAGGAATGCTCCCTCTTAACTTCCGTTATACTAAAGACAAATATATGATTTATTAAAATGATCCATATTCACGTAGAAGCTATGTATGGCTGAATTTACACGAATACAAAGTAGAAAACAAAAGCAAATTAGCTGTGAGCCAAAATAAATACCTTGCTTAGAACAAGCACCGATAAAAGATTTTCAGAACAAAAATTCCTGTAGTCCTATGTTATCTGGTAAACTATGACACTTCTCTTCTTCACAAATATGTGTACTTACTAAAAGTGTAAAACCAATTATGCTTTCTGGACATTTATGTACTTTTTTCAATAAACAAGTCACCTTCTGCATTCCCATATGCTTCATCTCATTTATTTTGACCTTGGCAAGGAACTTGATTTAGAAATTCTCAGTGCACTCCCACTGAGATCCCCATCTCTAAGTAATTATCACTTTGCACAGGGTGAATTAAAAATTAAGGTGTTTTCATCTTCCCACAGTGATTTCTCTGTGTTTTCTCTAGAGCCTTCATGATTTTTGACTTGAAACCCATTATTTCTACATTTCTTGTTATCTAAACTGTACATTTCAAGAGAGCAGCAGTCATTTCTTTACCTGCGAAGACTATATCTATTTCCTTATAGTATTCTCAGCACTCTGTACATAGTCATTACTCTATTAAATATAAGCTGAATGACTGAGAGAGTCCCCTTTTTAGGAAAGCATCCTGTAGACATGTTGGCAAAAATTTAAAAACAGATATTTACTGTATGTTACTCTAAGCAATGAAATTTGGAGATACATGAATGCCCAGCAACAGAGGAACAGTAAATAAAATCATAGACTGAAAACTGTAGCTTTCTACATATGCAAAAAACACATAATACATACACACATAACGAAGGCAAATTAGAAAAATAAGACAATTATCTGTGGTACTATAAGTTAAAAAAGCTAAATAGAAAGTTTCAAAAAATATATGTGGATGCTCCCACTTTTTAACAGGTACACACATATAGTGTGTACAATAAAGTATTTGTCTATGTATTAAAAATGTCTAGAAGGGTATGATCTCATGAGCAGACACCTTTGCAAAGTAGAGAACAGGAAAGATTTACCTAATATATATTCCTACGTGCTGATTATTCAGTATATTGAGTAGGCATATTTTTTAAAACAAAAGCTTAAGGAAAATATTTCTAAATGAATGAGTGAAATCTGAATGGATAAAGTCTACATAATGTAGTTAGTTAATTTTACATACCTAGTCTGGTTACAAGGACACGCTGATGAAATCAGTTCTCCCTTAGGGAGAGATTCTGGGTAAGTCAAGAAAGATATTTCCTGAAAGTCAAGTCAGCAGCATACAAATTAGCAGAGTCAACTCCTGGCTCATCTGCCCCTTACTAGGATGCATGAAGTTATAGCTTCCCATTTCCCTACTTTATAAAGTGAAGCTAGTAGACTAAAGGATTCCCGAAGTTTCTTTCAATTTTAAGTTTCTCGTCCACCTTTTTCCAGGGGAGGGTTGATGAAGGTCATCACGTGGCCAATGCATTAAAGATGTTAGTGGCATTGCCATTAGAAGACAGGCAGTTAACAGAATCTGACAATGAAGAAAAGGGGCACTTAGAAGGTTAACATTCATTTTATGCTTTGGTGCATGATATAAATTTAGGCTTTCATCTGCATTCAGCCCTACATAACATCCTATAAGACAAGGGAACACTGTTTATGGTATGGCATTTCGAATATCCAGATGATGGTCCATTTGGAATACATTACACCTCTGCTTTCTGTCATCAAGCACTCTGAAACCCATATTGCGTCCATATGCACCCAGGGACCAGTTGTTTGTACAGTGTTCTTGCATTTAAGAAAAATAGGAAAACAATGGGGAAATGGTTTAATGCAGAAATTTTTCCCAATATTCCTTTCCCTAATTATTTCAGGCTGAAAATTATATAATAATTTATAAACCACCAACTTAACAAGTCAAGTCCATTAAGCATGTTGCAACAGAAGTGAACCTTAGTCTCCATGTGAATTGTTTCTTCCTGTCTCAGACACTGTATCGATTCATGAATTTTACTGAATATAAGCTGCAGATATAAGACCAGGAGGGTCATCAAATATCATCTAATGAGAAGAGTTTCCTTTTCATTATCATTAAAAAAATAATAAAGCAACTTCTTTGAATCATGACATCCTATTAAATGCAAAGGGGCCAATGGTTTTCATTGTCCCTAGTGATATGATATAGTCCGTTTTACAGTTTCTGACAGAGGATCTTAATTAGGCCTCCAAAGGACAAGTTCGTTTGTTTAACCAACTTTGAAAGAAGATGTCCCCCACCTAATTTTACTTGAAAATCAATACATAGGGCTTTGCCCTTAGTACTTCCCAGGATGGCTCCAGTGTGCTCTCTTACACTCACCTGCATCTAGTTTTCTCTGCCTAAATGTTTCTTTGTTCCTATCTGAAAGCAACAGCGCAAGATCTGGTGAGACCTCACTGAGAATATGAGAAATATAGTTTTGGAGTGGGAAGGATGACAGAAATATTGCCCCTTTGGAAGAAAGAAACCTAAGAATTTCAGCATTGATTGTTAGGGGGAAAAATGATGCATCCAGAGCTGCCAAAAGCATGACATGTGAGGTTTTGTTTTGTTTTCTTTTCTTTTGCAGTATTGGAGATTGAACAACCCAAGGCCTTTGCGCTGAGCTATATACTCAGCCCTTATTTCACTTTTTAAAAAGACAGAGTCTTGCTAAATTGCTGTTTCCCAGACTGAGCTCAAATTCATCATCCTCCTTCCTGAGACCCCTAAAGTGCTGGGATTATAGGCACTGTCCACCATCTCTTCTGTTCCTTCTTTAATAAGCACATGTCTTCCACTAATTCTTCACCAACCTACCATTATCCTGCTCCCTGCAGTACCATCCTACTTCCTTCACAATTAACAGGGAACTCCACTTATCCATTGCAGAAACTCAAACTGGAACAACTTCCACTTTTCCTCAGTGCTGTCCAATCATACCTAACCTGTGTAGACTCTACTAAACTGCAGATACCAGAAGAGCAAAGCTGTTTAAGTAAGAACTAACATTTATGCATTGTGCAGCAGATCCTGAGAGTAAAAACAATGATTCAAGATGACAGTTCTCCTCTTTTCTGCCTGTGCAAACCCTTCTAATCAAGTCTTGTGTGTATTCCCTCTAATACTAGACCCTATTTTTAAAATCCATAATAATGGTTTCCAGTGGGTTGGAAATAGCCTGAAAGTTGAAAACTGTCCTGATCACCTTACTCCCCAAATGCAAAAATTACAATTGCTAAGTGCAGACTGCTCAGTACTTGAGAAAGTGGGTAAGTAAACTTGCAACAGCACCCCACTTCCTACTTATAAAACTAAAATAGCCTATGTTCTCACCCTTCTGACATCAGACAAAGTTATGCACCTGCAAACTGCTCCATGGAAACAGGGACAGTTTCTTTTCT
>PVIC010055980.1:0-11079 GCA_004025085.1 Thryonomys swinderianus
TTTAAAGCTGACAAGTTAAGACTGCTTAACTTCCACTTAACACTTCAGTTTGCTAACTATATGCTGACCTCTTGTGTTAACTGGTAGTACTACACTGTTCCAAGAGAAACATAAATCAAGATGAAAAACTGGCCAAGAATGGCTGTACACCCAAGAAAGCTATACAAAATCTGGATAAATCTTGCTTTTTATAACCCAAACACCAGATCCAAACATTCCAATCACCCAAAGTAGACATCAATACAAGCCACATAAGCATCAAGTATTTTAGTTTGCTAATTTTTACAATATTTATGAGACATACTGAGACAGTGTAAAAACTACTGTAATTACCAGGTTTTTTAAACATAATTTTTGATTCTTGTTGCTATTTTTGACTGGCCATGAAAATCAGATTGTTGGATAGTATAAAGGCGCATTTGCACAATCCCCACCTACACTAGTCAGAGAACTGAGGTGTGGTTTGAACGAACCAAGAAGATGAGAAAAGGCAATCTGAAAGCTTTACTGGGAGATTCTGATTCTCTAATTTCAAGCACATGGATATTAACTTTTTAAATTTTTATATGCCTTTTTCTGTAAGGAAGAAAATAGGGGATTAATTCTGGTTTACTGACATTACTATAAATTGGTGTGCAGGCACACGCCTGTAATCCCAGCACTCTGGATCACTGACTTCAAGGCCAACCTGACATAGCAGGACCCTGTCTCATAAAAACAAAGCAACCAAAAATAGCACAACTTAAAATAGAACACAGTCAACTTAAAGTGTATATACAGATTCCTTAAGACAGAACAGAAATCTTGTTTTGTGGTGAAAAACTACATTGGGATTTATTACCTTTGGAGGTTTAAACGGATATTCTGGAGTAAAAGTGATATCCAGGAAGAATACACCACCTTCATACACAGATCCTGGAGGCCCTAGAATGGTAGATCTCCACTCATAGATGTTGTCACCTTTGGGCCCAGCACTGTGGGAAAATGTATCAAGAGGTAAATAGACAGTGGCACCATCCTAGTTCTTACACATTCTCAAAAGAGGCAAAGATCACATCTCTTTTTTTTTTGTTTGTTTAATGTGTAGATTCTTCTAGGCAGAACCAAAGCATATCCCATCAGCAAATAAATTGGTTGAATGTTAATTTCCTTCTAAGAAAGGACTTAATTCTGAAGCCACTCCTTGACACATAAAATGATGTTAACAGAAAGAAACACATACTGGCAGAGGCTAAGTTAGTGACAAACGATAAGTTTTTCCTCAGAACTTGTAAGTGTGGGCATTTTAAGCACAAAAGTTTGGTTTCTGACTCAGCACTCTTCCTCGCTCTTTACCTCTATAATCTTATCCCGAAAAGAACAGATTGTTGTACTATTTACATTATAAACTTTACTGGGTGAGGAGAGGAGAATGACAGGTATCCATTTACAAGTTAATTGGTTTTAATTTTCATATGTATTAAATTCTGCCTTTATATTCTCTAAACCTTATACTTGAGACATTAAGTCCAGCCCTGGTACCTATTAAACAACCTGTGTAATTTGGCCACAATACTTTTTGAAAACATTATATTCATTTCTAGAAAATTTTTATCCTCCAAAAGCTAAAATTCACGAAGATAATATACATACTGTACAAGTCAGCAAATGGAGTACTATGGTATTGAAGTAAACAAAACACTGAGGAAATGTTTTTGACTTTAATGTAAACAGATCTTCCTCTGTTAAGCATAAGTAGTTCATAAAATGTTATCTGTTGTCTTCTGAACTTTAAGAATGATGCCCATGAAACAGAAATTCTGTCCTTGGGGAGTCCTATATACCCAGTCAATACTTAAATTTCTACAGAGGAAGCAAAGATGTGCTTTCAAATATATGATGTGAATTGGATGTATTTAAATATTTACTGAATATTCACGAACTAGGCAGTGCATTGTCAAAGAATATGATCCTGAAAGGACAAACACTTGTCAGGAGGCTGACTAAAGAGGTTTTCTACTGGGTGGTGAAAAATCAGGTTCAAATCCTTCCTTTAAGAAAAGGAGGAAGAAGGAGCTGGGGATTTAGCTCAAGTGATACCGCACCTACCTCCCGGTACCACCAAAAAAAAAAAAAAAAAAAAAAGGAGAGGAATAAAAAGCCTACTACAGACTATTTTCCTGGATACAATCCCTCAAATCTGAAATTTAGGGTGAGAGAAGCAGCTGAACAAGGGTTTGGATGATGCTGTGGTTTAAAGGGGTGTGCTGGGCTGGTCCAGGGGAGAAGCAGCCCAGACACTGACCTGAGCATTACTAGCTGTGTGACCCCTTAAGCAAGGTACTAAACCTAAACCCAAGGTGACACTACCTCTCTCACAGCAATGCCTTTAGAAATAAAACAAGGTGTAGTGTGGCTGGCCCTGAGCTCACTATATAGCCCAGGCAAGCCTCGAACTCAGCAATCCCGCTGCCTCTGCCTCCTGAGTGCTGGGATTTGAGGTGTTAGTCATCACACTTGCCCTTGTGTGTGGTACCGGGAATCCAACTCAGGACCTCGCACTTGCAAGGCAGATGCCAGAATCACTGAGCTAAATCCCCAGCCCAGCCGCCGACACTATTCAGTTCATTATCACTTACCCCACTGGCTCAAACAGTATGGTACTTATAAATCTTGTTGTGGTTGCATCACCTAAGACTTTAAAACTTATTTCAGGGGTCAGGGATTTAACTCAGTGGCACTATGCCTGCCTGACAAGCACAAGGTCCCAAGTTCCATCCCCAGTACCAAAAAAAAACAAAAAACAAAACCACTTGTTTTAGACAAGGACATATGGAAAGAGACCATTTTGTATTAGGAAGCCATTATTTTCGTGTTTAAAATAATTATATTTTTACATGACATCTGATCATAGTTTTCCCAAGGTGGAGCTAAGGAGAACTCTCAATCAGCCTTCACACACACAAGTTGTAAGCTCTCCAGTGGAAGGATTTTACCCTTATTTCATCTCTTGAAATTAGAACAAGTTCTTTAGCGTATCTCCTCCCATCAGGCCATGGATGGGGAGGAAACACCTCGCTGTGTACTGTCCAGCCCTCTAGCTTTCTTCTGCCAGGGCAAGGGAATGCAGTAAGATAGCTGTCTGGAGACTTGAGAAGTCTCCGACCAGATAATGGAACTGCCAACACCTTGACGGTACGTTTTTAGCCTCCCCAAACTGCAAGAAATGTTTGTTCTTTATAATGATCTAAGATCTCAATGAAAAGACTTACTGAATTTTTATAGATGAACAAAACAGATAAGAAGCTAAGTCCTATAAAATCTAGTATACCACTTACAAGTTATACTGGTTTTTATTTTATAGTACTGAGGATTGAACCCAGTACTTTCCCCCTGATCCATATACCCCACCACCACCACCACCACCACCACCACCACACACACACACACACACACACACAGATCCACGGACTGAAGTCAGGCCCTTGTGCTTCTGAGGTAGGTGCACAGTACCATTTGAGCTAAATTCCTGGTCTCTCTCAGCTCTTATTTAAGATAGAGTCTTGTTTAGTTGCCCAGACAGTCTTAAATTTATGATCTTCCTGCCTCAACCTCCCTCAGTACTAGGATTGTAAGCATATGCCACCTGGATTAGCTATACTGTTCTCTTCATATCCAACTTGATGCTAAGAGACCAACCTTAAAGAAAAAAAGATCTAACCCTGGAGGTAACCCATTGCCTTGGGCCTACTTCCAGAATGTAAAGAATGTACAGACTGGTGGAGGTCGGTTTTGAATGAGCATAATAGTCTATAGATCTTTAAAAGTAGAATCCATGGAGCCCTCTGTAGGCCTAATACTTAGCTCAGAATATTTAGAGAGGAGACCCTGTAATCTATAAACAAACCTTTGTGGTTGCTTCTTAGCCACTGGAACCAGTGTTGCAGATTACTGGAAGCAGAGCAACCATTATGAACAGTAGGCCTTTTTTTGTGTGTGGGCACAGTAGGTCCTTGTGCTTGCAAGGTGGTCCTGGTGTCACTAACCTAAATCCCCAGCCCTTGTCTTTTTTTTCTTGAGATAAGGTCTTGCTATGCAGTTTAGACTGGCCGCCTGGGACTCAACTCTTAACATTTTCAGCTTGTTACATATGATACCTAAGTACAAATCCAAGTAAAGATTGTTACAAGTGAGTATAAATTCTCAAAGTTCAGAAGAAGTGGGAAGATACCAAGTATACAATATAATTAAAAATGTGTTAAATGTATTTCTGTTAAAACTCCAAAAATAAATGCTGGTTGTGGTGGCTCATGTCTGTAATCCCAGCACTCAGGAGGCAGAGGCAGGAGGGTTGCCTCTGAGTAGAAGGCTTGCCTACATAGTGAGTTCAGGGCCAGCCTGCAGTACTGACCTGGTCTCTGCCCCCCTCCAAAGAAAACAAAAAAAAACTTTGAAAATTGAGGTTGAAGTAGGAGTACAAACAAATACATTAAGCTAAATAATGTAGTTAAAACCATAAATTATATAACAGGCGCACTCAAGAAGATTCTATACTAGGGTAAGCCCTAACCTGTATGCCACAGCTATTACTATGAAAGGTCTGAGAAGCCACTGAAAAGACCCAAGTAGTCTCAACCTGACTTAAACAACAAAAATCTTTAAACACTGCTATTACTGGATGATGCATATAGCATCTTCTCACACTTTTTAAATTAGAGGAAGATAAAAATTACAATAAAGGGCCTGCGCTCTGTCTTGAAAGGCAGTCTGTTGGTCTAGAAACGAGCTAAATCTGTTACCACATGTCCAGTGCCCAGTGCTAGCTAACACAGGGCAACAGGAGAGTACAGGAGACTATTCAGGGAAAGGGTCTGCTCAAATGCCTTGTCATTTTTAAATAAAATGACATCAGTTTTATCCTCAGGTCAGCTAAAAATATTTTCACCAGCCTTCTGTCCTCTCCCTTTAGCAAAAGATGTATTTAACTGAATTCTTTATTGGTACATTTTATATACAGTTCACAATCATACTCAACATTGGGGAACTTGTACCAATATACGACAGAAGTTAATTCTTATTTTTACCCATATCCCTACCCACCCACAACTCCCCACCCTTGTATACATGCTATTTCATTTTATTTCCGAATCATATTTATTCTTTTCCCTCACTACATTCCCCCACCACATTCCCTTTGAGTATTTCCTATCTTACAAAATTTATCATACATTCTGAACTAATGTACATCTACAGGTTCTCATACCAGAGAAAAGATAATGATATTTACATATGTGCGATCTATTTATTTCAGTTATTAGTGTGTCCTCAAGGTGTATCTGTTTGCATATAAATGAATGAAATTTGTCGTTGGGCTATCACAAACTGAGCTGCTATGAACATAGGTGTACATAAGACTTTACAGTATGATTCTACAGCAAGAAATCTAATTTCAGGTTGTAGGCTGAAATATACTTTAGAAAAGCATGCAACTTAATCTGAATGATTACAATATAAAGATAGTTATGCATATTAAGGAAAGAGGAATAACAATAAATGCACTTCATAATTTTGCCTATTCACCTGAGCAGTTACTTTGATGGAGTCATCTCAGATTTACACAGAAGTGTTTTTTTTTTTTTTTTCTTTTTTTTGAGACAGGGTCTTGCTGGGCCTAAGCTCACAATTTAGCTCAGACAGGCAATTCTCCAATTCACAACAGTCTTCCTGCCTCTGCGTCCTGAGTGCTGGGATTACAAGTTTGAGTTACCACAACCAGTATTGTTGTATGTGGTTACCGGGGATCGAACTCAGGACCTTGCAGTTGTTAGGCAGGCACTGGAACCACTAAGCTCAATCTCCAGCCCTAGTTTTTATTTTTTAAAGCCAAGTCTTTAAAGTATCACTAGGATATATAAGTATAACCCTGTGCTCCTCCTTTTTAAAGCCCAATTATTCCTGTTTGAGGGTGCTAAAATCTAATTGTGATTAGTCTATAAAGATTTAAGAATACAATAGAGACTATGGGTATACCATTTAGATTTTCTTAGAGATTTATACTTCATTTTTTTGTCTAAGTCAAAACTACTACTACTACTATAAAATACTGTTTAAACAATGATATTCTGACACAATATATTTTTGTAGTGGCTTTATACAAAGATTGTTCTCAAGCCACAAGGCAGTTCTGCTGGTATATGAGTCTACCAACAGGCACCATCTCCACTGGATAAACTCACAGGACTCAGCCCTTTAGCAGCTTTTCCTAGGACCCCCAGAGACCCCTTTCACCCCAGTTACCCTTGACAAGGCTATATAGATACTGCTTTTTTTTTTTGAGACAGGATCTCCCTTTGTAGTTCAGGCTGGCCCTGAGCTCACTATGTAGCCCTGGCAAGCCTCGAACTCAGCAATCCTCCTGTCTCTGCCTCCCAAGTGCTGGGATTACAGGCGTAAGCCACCACGCCTGGCAATACTGTGCATTTTTGATACTGTATTGGTGATTATACAAACCCCCAAACTATCAATTTTTATTAACTTTTGCATAGTACAGAGTACAAATTATACAAGGTACAACCATAAGAAATTAGTACCATTCTGAAAGACTGTCACCAGAACAGTCTTACTGAAGATCTGATGTGCCAGTGAGTACAGTTCCTACAGTGTCATGTTTAAGTTGAGGTCAATTCGGTTTGTCTTTCTGCTGGGTGGCTTGAACCAATGATGACATGTGCATGACTGTCCCTACTTGTACCACCAGTGGCACAAGCTGCTCAATGGGACACGTGTGCATACACCAACACCAGTGGTTCAAGCTGGTTGGAACATGTTAAGCTTCCCACTGTTTTTGTCTTATAATTGTGTTTGTATGTCATCCCCTACTTACATCTTCAGTGTTTATTCCAAACTGTTCTGTTCTTCTATTTCACACAGTCAAAGGCTAATGTTGCATTTAAAGTTTCATACAGTATATTACTGGTTTCTTTTCAAGAATACTGTGAAGCAGAGTAAAAACGTCCATTCTTAAAATTTTTCATTAGAAAAAAAGACCTCGGCTCACAGAAACATAAACCTGTTACATGTTATTTTAAGTATAATTCTAAAGGATTAGAAATAACAACAATACAAGAGTGAAGAAATGGGCAGAGCAACTAAAGTATACCAGCACTTTCAGAGATACGCAAAGGGTCAAGACTGACTGCACTGTAAGTTCACAACTTACTTACCTAAAAATCCCATGATTTTTTTACTTCATACATTTAGCTTTTATTTACCCAACAGTATTTTACCTCTCCATATTCCTTATTAAAGGGGTGCCCTAGAGTACACATTGCTCCAAACCAAAGAGTAAATACATTTCCTTTAAGTACATGACCTATGTATCATTACTGTAGACTGTTTTAAGAATTTTCTTTTCAAAAGTCTTAGGAAAATGAAGCAGAATTACTCAAAGCTCCCATAAACATTAGACCTTTTAGTCTTTGACCAAATGCCTTCTGTTGGCCTAAAAACCATTATGATTTTCAGCTAAAATATATGATCAAATAAATAGCTCAAAATAAGTAATCTTAAGCACTGTAACAGGCAACCAGGTAGTCATGGGAAACTGTCCAAAAATTTCAACGTCTACAGATTAAAACTTACTCATCATCCAGATTAATCAGCAGGTGTTGTATGAGCACGGACAGAGCCTAGATACAGCAAGGCCCTTTCAGCAGTTTGCAGGTCCAGATGGACCAGTCACCAACAGAAACAGTACTTCGGGCCAGGCTCCAATCCACTTGTTCTCTTGCAAATGAAGCCAATAACCGACACAGGGCTGTTGTGCAGAATAAAGCTTTACGGGATGCTCGGTTCTCTTCCCACAAAGCAGAAAATGCTCATGTTCTTTCATATGGAACAGCAGCATCAGTTGGAAGAGTAGCAATGAAGAGTTTATACAGCGATCTGAAATCATTCTGCCTGGTACTTCCTCCCAGCAGAAGCATTTAAGGACTGGCACACACTTAACAGCAAGCGCTGATTAACTCTATGCATTCTGCAGCTTTCTCTTCTAGAGGAATGAAGAGTGGAATGCAATGGTGGTGGATCTACAGCAGTTTCTGTTTGACAAGGTCAACAAAGTAGGAATACAGTAGATTCCCCTCAAAAGCAATGCTGATGCAGAGACAGATTCTGTGGCTAATCAGTTTTCCACTGAGACCCATAAAAATTATATGGCTACAGAATGGCTTTCATGTTTTGCTGTGTCCCTTCCAAACTTCTTGCTCTCCAATCTCCACCCACTGTTTGGGCAGATTCTATGATGGCAGAAGATGCTTTACATCTGGTTTGCTGCTGGGTAACTTCAGTCATGAACTTGTCTCACAGATCGCTCAGTTCACAAATCTTGGTCCCTAGATCACTTTCCTCTGTCTGTGTGCTCTGTGGTTCTTCAGACCTTTTACAGAATCTGTTCACTTGAACCTTTAATCCTTCCAGGTGAGCTAAGAACACCTCGCATGCTCTCCCTGTACTGACATACAGTATTCGCCTACTCCATCTCAAGGCCCAGGCTTTTCTATGAAGTGGTCTAGGCAAGTCTACTATGAATCTAGATGTTCTCCTTTCACTCAGGCCAAGAAAATACGTGGTGATGTATACATACTTTATTATCTGATTTTCCAGATTTAAACAACCATTTCTATTTTATATAGCTCTCTCCTTCCTGCCTACATATCTCTGCAGTAAGAAGCATGTTGAACCGTGGTAATGCCTAGTCCTACTTAAACTACAAAAGTCAATACCAAACACAAAATTTAGAAAATGTGTATAGAAATCTACAGTCAACTCTATATTCCCTATGACACACATTACTGAAAAATCCATTTTTTAAATTTACTCTTCTCTTGCTAAATTCACAAACAGGATAAACTAAGAAGGTAGCAATCTGTATCATAAACACATCTTCTCCCTCAACAGTGATATCTAAATCTAGAGGGCAAAAGTTGCCTTCTCCATTTTGCTGTGCTTGGCACAGCCAGAGAACATTACAAAAACAGACAACTTCTTACTCTCAGTATCCTTTCATAAAACAGTAACTATTTGTAACAGAAGTAAATGGCTGAAAGAGCTTGAAAATCTTTTTTTTTCTTTTTAATTTATCTCCTGTCTTGGCCAGTATCCTTTTCAGCATCTAGCAGTTAGTGAAGAGCTTGAAAGTCTCTTAAAAGACATTAATGAGCTAGTGACACAGTTTGGTAAGCACTTTTCAAAAGCAGGGAAACTACTCCAACAGTCCCAACAAACAAGTAAGGAAGACACTTTGGTACTACCAGGGAAAGAACTTGGAGACCACAGGTCAACCCAAAGCACTGCCCAGCAAATCTAGTGGCCATACAAGATTTTACTAGCAATAATCAGTTTTAATAATTGAGACCAAAAGAGGGACCTCTTTCTAAATAATAGGGAAGAAAGTAAGTCAAGCACTTAAAGTCTGAAACTGTGTAATCCACTAAATAATCTTCCCCAGTCACCAACTCCTGTTATACCAACACTAAGGAAATGCAGCCTGTGATGTTTCTTGAAAAGTGAATAAACTTCCAAAGGGATTTTCCTATTTTTCTTTGCAATGCTGATGATCAAACCTATATCTTCATACATGCTAGGCAAGCACTGTACCACTTAGCTACATTTCACTCCCTCCAAAGAAAAATTTGATGTAAAATTCTGTGAAGCACAAAGGCTACCATAGGTTTGGAAGTTACAGAATTTTTTTTTTTTTTTTGAGACAGGGTCTCGTTTTGTAGTTCAGGCTGGCTCTGAGCTCACTATGTAGCCCAGGCAAGCCTTGAACTCAGCAATCCTCCTGTCTCTGCCTCCCGAGTGCTGGGATTACAGGCGTGTGAGCCACCACACCCGGCTACAGAATTTATTTTAAAAATTTGTTCCAGGGGGCCGGAGGGTTAGCTCAGTGGTTCCGGCGCCTGCCTCACAAGCGCAAGGTCCTGAGTTCGATCCCCGGTTACCACATATAATGCTGGGCATGGAGACACGCCCACCAACAATCAATACCACATACCACAGTGCCGGGCATGGTGGCTCACGCCTGTAATCCCAGCACTCGGGAGGCAGAGACACGCTGAGTTCGAGGCTTGCCTGGGCTACATAGTGAGCTCAGAGCTAGCCTGAACTATAAAGTGAGACCCTGTCTAAAAAAAAAAAAAAGAAAGAAGATAGGTAACTTGTCTAGAAGTTTACATTCTGGTAAGTACATGCACACAGAAAAAGGACACAATTTCAAATAGAAAACAACTTCCAAGATAAACTGTCAGCAGAAGGTTAAGACACTCTAATAAGGACTAGTGAGAGTGGTAAAGAGCAATAGCATAGGGTCAGTACTCTTAATGAGGAATAGTTGGATTATGAGTTTTTACTAAACTGAGCTAGAGAGTCATACTTTAACTTCTTACCTATCAGTATGTGGTAGGGGTAAAGTACCTTAATTAGAATTAAAAGATCAGCATCCCTTGTGTCTCAAAAGCTGTTTTCTATAAATGATTAAACCAGCTAGGCATATTCACGAAAAGGTGGATCCAGCAATAGTTCTCTGCTGCAGGAACCCCACAGACATGACTTAGAATCGTTCTCATTTGCTAGAAAAATAGCATCAATGCAGAATCAAATTCTAAGCATGTGGCAATTACTACTCTCTTCTATTAAATATTCCCAAACCAAGGTCTCTGCCTCAGTCTAGCTTTTAAAAATTTTTTTTATTTTATTGGTGCATTTTATATACACACTGTGATCACAATCAACATTGAGAATTGTACCAGTACATGACACAACTTAACTCTCATTTATTCCCATTCCCCTGCCCCCTTACAATCTAGCATTTTAAGAGGCAATGCTTCTGTTGGCATATAAAAAAATTGCTCTCAGAATGACTAAATAGATATTACTTTCTACTTCTTAAAAGTTACTATTTCACAGGACATGACCAATTGTTTCATGGGTAAGTGAAGTGCAGTTAGGTAAATCTTACTGCTTCACTTGACATCTTTTGAAAAGAGATAGTTAATAGTTCTATTTGCACACATTTCCTGCTGAACTCCAACAAGCAAC
>PVIC010055981.1:0-11060 GCA_004025085.1 Thryonomys swinderianus
TCAGGCTGGCCCTGAGCTCACTATGGTGCCCAGGCAAGCCGCCGCGAACTCAGCAATCCTCCCGTCTCTGCCTCCCGAGTGCTGGGATGACAGGCGTGAGCCACCACGCCCAGCATTATATGTGGTAACCGGGGATCGAACTCAGGTCCTTATGCTTGCGAGGCAGGCGCCGGAACCACTGAGCTAACCCTCCGGCCCCCAAATATATTTTTGACATCTTGTATTTAAATAATTGGACCAGTAAGCGGAAAATACCAACCTGTTTTTCCTAATCCTCCCTCCATTTTGTCTTTCCCTACCTCCATAGCCAGTCAACACGCAATCCTGTCAGCTCTACTTGTGACGTTACCTTTTACATTTACCCAGCTCTCTTCACAGCCACATCCCCTGGCCTTGGCGTTTCAGCCTCATCTCTCCTTAGCATAGGCACTCCTGCAGGGGTCCTTTCCTGTCAGGCCTCCCTCTGCTTTCTGCTTTGCTGTACTGCCAGAGAGAGCTTCCCTTTTTCCTTTCCCTCCTCTCTGCCTCTTATCTCTCTCTCTCTCTCTCTCTCTTTTTCACTAGGGGTGGAGCCCAGAGCTTCACACACACTAGTTGCTGTGCCACTGAGCTGTATCTCCAGCTCCAGAGTGACCTTTCTAAGACAGAAATTCATTACATCGTGTCACTCTCATGATTAGAACTCTTGAACGTATTTCAGGAGGAAGCTTGAATTCTTTATGGTGGGGCATCAACAGTTCTTTGTTTACCACAGGCTTTTGTCTTCCTGGTGCACAGACTGCATTTCCTTGCGGTAAAATGAAGGTTTGTGAAAAGTGAGTAAAAATGACATGTTATGTCCAGGCTCAGGCAGTGAAGAGCAATGTGCCTAGCATATCCCCTTTCTCTGTGGAGCAGGGCTTGAGCCCGTGTTGTAGGTTCTGCTGTTGTAGAATGAATGGATGCCTGCCTGACTTTAAGAGGCTACATGTATAAATCAGTGAAACTGTGGGGTTCATCCCTTACTGCAGCTTGGTTGCCCTAACCCTGACTGACTAAATGTCTGTGTAAGGCCCTCAAAGCTTAGCCTTGCCTTGCTCTGCCGTTATTTTTCATTTCTTCTTTCCCTTATTCTCTATATAATAGCTAATGACACAGCAGGCTCTTTGTCACTTAGAAACTTAGAAAGTTCTTGCTACTTGTCACCTAACTCTTCTTTGCCACTTTCTCAACTTTCAAGCCTAGCTGAGCTGCCTCTTCCTCAGGGAAGCCTTCCGAGGCTCCCCACTCACAAGGTGCTGTCTGTAGGTTCCCTGACCCAGCTGTGCCTGTCACTTCACACTGTCCTGAGGTTGGCTACTCGTTTTGTCTCCACCAAGTAAACCACACCCACAGTTCTTGAGCAGTGTGACTGTCTGTTCTCTGTGACCTTCTCAGGGTTCTCAGAGCAGGGGTTGAGTAACATTTGTGTAGGTTGAATTATTGTGAGAAGACAGAAACCCAATCTTTGGTGAGAAGTTCTTGTGAAAAATTATTCAGATTCCTTTTGTCAAGACTTTTTTTGTAGTTCAGTTCCCTGATAGTATTGATACGTGGCTTGGAAGAAATAGTTTGTAACCAGATAAACTGGCTTAAATTCAGGTCTTATTAACTGTGCAATAGTTAACAAGTTATTTAACTTTTTAAGCTTTCACTTGATGATCTAATAGGAATATTAATGATACTTCATAGGGTCATGATGTAACACACAGAGAGAACGATGCTTGACATATAGAAGTGTCCAATAAATGTTGGATATATTATGTCTCTAAAATATTCTAGTTTTTTGCTTTTTATTTATTTATTTATTTATTTTTGAGATAGGTTCTCATTTTGTGGTTCAGGCTGGCCCTGAGCTCACTATGTAGCCTGGGTTAATCTTGAACTCACAGCAATCCTGCTGCCTCTGTCTCCCGAGTGCTGGGATTACAGGTGTGAGCCACCACACTTTCAGAGCCTGGCTCTAAAAGTATTCTAAATGTCAGTGTGATGTCCTGCTTCAGATCCTAAAACAGAAAAAGGCATTGGGTAAACGCTGGTAAAACCCAATAAAGTATGAAATTTTTTGTTTTCTAGTTTTTGAGACAGAGTCTGACTATGTAGTTCAGGCTGGCATCCAAAGATTTTTCTAGACTTTGTGCTACAGCCAAAGGACAACCTCTGAAATGATCATCAAACATTTTATTTAATTTGCTAGGAGGCCTCATTGTCTAGAAGCTCAGCCGTGATTATACGGGGAGGGCAAGAGAGCCTGGAGCTGAGAAGTTGTGCTAAATCAGCTGTGGGAACCCACCCTGTCCTGATTTTTCCTTGGTCTGAAAGATCCGCCTTGTGACTTCCGTTCTGTGCCCGGCCTCGTCCTCGGCCTCCTCCTCGCTGGCTTTGCGACGCGCATTCTGGTAGAGCACCGCGCACATGCCCGTGAGCCAGGCAGCTACTGTGCCTGCTGCGAAGATGCAGAAGCCGATGAGCAGCAGGAAGATGTAGTCCTGGCTGTCCAGGTGCGTGAGGCACATGTACCGCAGTGGGTTCCCCACGCGTGTGATGGGCCACCCTGCCAGCTCTGTGGGCTCCACGCACGTGGCATTTTCATTATCTAGGAAGAAAAATACAGTAGGCAGAATAGCAAAGCAACACAACTCTTGGGATTCCATGCTAAAGGGGACCAGAGAGGCAGAGGGGCTCCTCGCTGCCCAGTGCGCCGCGCCGGGTGGATCTTGTCAGAAATGCAGAATCCCAGGCCCAAGACTGGGCCTCCTGATTTGGAATCTGCATTTCCACAAGACCCCGGGGCATTTGGCACCACTTTAATGTCTGAAGAGTACTGTGCCTGGTTCTTCTGCATTTAGGGTGTGAAAAATAGGGTTTACCTCTTGGGGGTTTGAAGAAAGAAGAGACCCCAGTAGGGTCTAGGAAGCTGGAACTTAAGCAAGATTACCATGGGGAATAAAACTCTTAGACCGTCATCCATGTTCATCGTTTCACTCTTTTTTCCCTTTTTTCTTTAAACTTTTTATTATAAGCTCTACTTGAATTAAAAAATAGAAAACAATATACCTTTTTTTCTTTTTGCAATTTAATGGTGCGAGTTCCCATAGCAATGTAAAACACTTTACAGTAATTCCTTTCATATGCAAGTCAACATTTTGTCCTCTTCTTGTGCACATTTCCCCTCTTCACCATGTCCCTTTCTCTTCGCTTGCTGCTGTGTCCGGCCAGGGACCATCAGCACCAGCTAAGAGCATCACCAACTATTTGTTTCCACTTTGGGGAAGAACATGACCTCCTGGTGTGCTCTTCTCCCAGGAGAAGTCTGGGTAAAGCAGTAACCATCGAGAGAGACTGTTCACCCTTCACCTCCGGTGCTGGCGTCCCTGGGCCGATCACATGAACGGAAGACACACGTCTCCAATCCTATGTAGTGTCTGGCTCAGTTCCTGCTACTTCTCAGTGCCTTCTATTGTAGCTCCATGGGCTTCAGTACATGGCAGATGGGCGTGTCCTCTGGAGCAGGACGGACCAGGCTTCCAGCGTAGATCCTGTCACTCACCAATTTTGCAAATGTCACGGGACTCTTCATCTTCTCTCTGAATCCCCACTTTTTCATCTTATAGGTACAGAGAATGATACCTGTTGTTAAGGTAGTTGGCAGTGTTGGCAGACACAGGTATGAAGGCAGGCTTCTGTGCCAGGGTTGGAATATTAGGAGTGGCCTTCACAAGCCTGCATTCTTCTAGCTCCACACACTCCCCGTGCCTTTGCCAGGATGCCTGGGGGACACATCCAACACGCCGGTGAGCTCTACCTCAGGGCTCAGGCCAGGGTTTGCGACAACCACGTTTAATGTCACGATAGCAGCCAGTGTTTACTAAGTTTTATTCCACGCAAAATGATTTACAGAATTCTCTTGTTCATTTATAAAAACTTCAGTGTATGTATGATTGTCATCCTTAAGGAAATTAGGAAACTGGGGCCAAGGAAGTCATGTGTCTTAAAAGTTCGAGCCAACTCACAGAATACAGACCTGAGGCTGAAGACAGAAAACCGGGACTGAGCTGATTGGGCTTGTTTTGCAGAAGTGAGAGAGGTAAACTGAGAATATTGCAGGGAGATACCTCCTCTCGCTTCAGGAAAGGAACTGCCCAAGGGCCTGAGAGCATCAGTGTCCTTGGTCACCAAGGAGATGAGGGAAATCAGGTTCAGCAGGGGTGGGGGGCTCTAGGCAGGAGCCAGAAGCAGGAGAGTTAGAAAGGAGCTGGCTACCAAGGCAGCGAGGGGTCTGGGTGTCAGGGAGGAGCTGTGCGTATGCGCCTGAACGCCACTGTGCCACCGTGCCTCTGTCAGTGCAGCTACAGAGAAATCACAGCCTGGAGGATGACAGCTGAAGGTGCCGCGCTGTTGAACTTTCACTGGGGAGGCGGTTGCAGAGCCTGAGGGGACGCCACATCCGCGTGTGTTACAGGGAGGGGAGGGAAGGAGGTCCTCTGTGACTGTGCGTGGACTGGGCCCTCTCGGTGAGCCCGCGCCAGCCCGAGGTGTACAGCACAGGGGTGTGAAGGGGGCAGAAACACCGGTGTCTCTAGGCCTCTCTCCTGTCAGCCTAGCCCGGGACTTCGGAGCTTCGCCCAGGAGGCTGCATTATGGAGCAGGGAAGGAAGCTCCCGGGAGCTCACCTTGGGAATCCGTCCGGAAAGGGCTCAGGTCACCTTCCCGGACAGTCAGACGCAGGGGAAAACGAAAAGAAGGATGCATCAGAGAGGGGGAAACGTGGGCGGGACGCAGAGGGCCTGAGCTGTGTCTAGGGGGGTTTAGCTCATTCTATTTTAAAGCAGATTTGGCTTTTCAATTGGGGCTTGGGCGGCAGGGATGAGACTAAACATTAAACACACATTTCCCCATTTTGGAGCATTAACGTTGAAAGGAGCAATTAGGTAGTGATTTTAGTGCATTGTTAGGCTGCTGTTCAGCGAGGGCCGTGGGTGGCTCTGTTGGGAGGGAGAGGGGAGCTCCGCCGTTCTGCTGCGGAGCCAAGCGCCCACCCTTTCCCGGCCCCGCTGAGGTGTGGGCTCTGCTCTCCCTGCTCCCTGCCAGTTTCCTAGCTTTGGTCTACCTCACATATTCCCGCCAGGTCACCTTCCCTTCAGGACCCACCCTTGACTCCCCGGGGGCCTCTGAATAGCACCCAGACTCCCTGCACCTGGCGTTCAGAGCCTGCTAGCATCTTCTGCTTTTTCCTCTCGCACCCTACTCCTCAGCACTCCCGGAAGCAGAATTAAACAGTGTGTTTTCCTTCGTTACCCTTGCCCTTGCCCTCAGCTGTTATACCTCCTTTCCTTTCCTTCCATCCTTCCTTCCTTCCTTTCGCTTTTCCTTCCTTCCTTCCTTCCTTCCTTCCTTCCTTCCTTCCTTCCTTCCTTCCTTCCTTCCTTCCTTCCTTCCTTCCTTCCTTCCTTTCTTCCTTTCTTTCTTTCTTTCTTTCTTTCTTTCTTTCTTTCTTTCTTTCTTTCTTTCTTTCTTTCTTTCTTTCCTTTCTCTTTCTTCTTTCTTTCTCTTTCTTTCTTTCTTTCTTTCTTTCTTTCTTTCTTTCTTTCTTTCTTTCTTTCTTTCTTTCTTTCTTTCTTCCTTTCCTTCCTTCCTTTTCTTTCTTTCTTTTCTTCCTTCCTTCCCTTCTCTTTCCTTTTTTCCTTTCCTTCCTTTCTCTTTTTTCTTTCTTTCCTTCCTTTTTTTCTTTCCTTTTTCCTTTCCTTCCTTCCTTTCTTTTTCTTTTTTCTTTCTTTCTCTCTTTCTTTTCTCTTTTCTTCTTTGTCACCTCCTTTTTCTTCCCCAACTTCTTGTCCAGCACCTCCTGCTCCTGCTCCCCCCCCAGGCCCTACACCCTGAACTGTACCCCCAGTTCTTACTTTATTTTGAGACAGGGTCTCTTTAAATCACAAATTTGCCACAGCTTGGCTCAAACTAGTGCTCTTCCTGCTTTTGTACCCCAGAGGGCTGGAATTATAGGCATGTATCACCATACCTGACTTCTTACTTTTATTCTAGATAAATTAGGGGTTTGTCAAGAAAATAAATTTGCATGCTGGGCGTGGTGGCTCACGCCTGTAATCCCAGCACTCTGGAGGCAGAGACAGGAAGATTGCTGAGTTCGAGGCTTGCCTGGACTACATAGTGAGCTCAGAGCCAGCCTGACTACGAAAGCGAGACCCTGTCTCAAAAAATAAATAAATAAATTTGCTGCCTATTCATTTATCTGCCTCTACCTGCTTGATCATAAACTCTGAGCATCTGTTTTGTTTGCTGTTTTAGCCTCAGCATGCAGCAATGCCTGTCACAGACTAGCACTCAGGGTATTCTGTTGAATGAATTACATGCTAGTTTGTGTTACAAGCAATGACAGGGTGACAGTCATGGATGTGATGCTCAGTGGGAGGAAGGGAACTAGGTGGTGGAAGGTCACCGGTGGGCTGTTCTTTGCTCTGCAATAGGTGAACAGCAGCGACTCTGGGGAGGGTCAGTGCATGGTGGATGTGAAGTGCCCCAGAGGTAGGGATGGACGGTCTCCAGCACAACCCAGAGGGGTGTGTCCTCTGTCCTTGGTATGCAGAGAAGAAAGCAAAGGTAGGGGCCTGAGGATGTCAGTACTTTAGGCCTGACCTCAAAAGGTAATTATTGCCATTCTCCAGTTACTGCTGGGTCATGGTCTTTGGGAACAGAAACTTTTATTGTTCACCTTTGCATTCTGACACCTGGTGCACAGTAGGCGTTCAATAAAAAAATGTCTATTGGAAAGTTAATGTGAAACAGGCTGTTGGTCAGATGGCCTATAGTACCCCTTGAACTCCATGTCTTTGGTTTGCTGTTCTGGGCAGATTCACCAGACAGAAGCTGAAGAATCACTTGTATTTTGTTGTACTCGAAGTAGTCCAGAGTATATGCTCCCCGAGACTGGGCAACAGGCACAAACCAGCTGCAGCAAACCCTGTTCTTAGACCCGCATGCATGGTTCTCTAAGCATTTCTGCTGCTGCCACTGGTTATACCTTTGCCTACCTGAAGCTCCATTTCCTCATTATGCAGCTGTTGCCCCAAGATGGCATAAGCCAGGGCTTGGCAAACTATGGCCAAATGCAGCCTGTTCACTGTTTTGTAAATAAACTTCCCCTGGAGGACAGTCATCCCATGGTTCTACATATT
The DNA here is from genome assembly GCA_004025085.1 of Thryonomys swinderianus. NCBI lineage: Eukaryota > Metazoa > Chordata > Mammalia > Rodentia > Thryonomyidae > Thryonomys > Thryonomys swinderianus. The sequence goes on from PVIC010055981.1 coordinate 7,209, forward strand.
TCCTAATGCTGCTTTCATGCTTATGACAATGTTGAATAGTTGGAACGGAGACTGATGAAGCCTAAAATATTTATTACTGGCCTTTTAGAGAAAACATGCACTGACACTTGTTCTAAACTGTCTCTGGCATGTTGAAACCTTGAGGATTTGTGTGATTCGGGCTTGGACAAAGTACAGCTTTACTTGGTATACTTGATTTTTCCTTTCTTGGATAGGAAGCTATAGTTTTGCAAAGGTTAGATGTGATTCATGGACTTATACAACATATAGAGGAGACCTTGCAGTTTGGCAAGTTTGACCTGATTATTCCTGAGCTTTAGAGGCATATCAGTCTTTAATAGAACTGGTGACATGGCGTATGATGTGGTGGCAGAGAGTTCCCTGTTCCTTAGAATAACTTCTTATGTGCTTGTCAGTACCTCGAATTCTGTCAGCATAAGATAAAACCTTTCATTTTACCAATAAAACAAGACTTAAAGTGTAAAGTCTTCTGATGACTTAATCTCCACCCAGGGGGAATCTTCTGCTGGCACCTTCTTGAGTAGGTGTTGCTGGGGTGAGGTGAGGGACTGAGTGGCAGGTCAAGGAAGTGGGTGGGGTTAAGGGTGCTGGGAGCTAAAGGCAGCTCCAGTTCTAGTCAGTTTGGCTTCTAGCCGGACATACTTAATAATCACCCATCTGCTCAGAACATCCGGAGAGTGCACAATCTTATAGACAGCAAACAATTTAAGAAATCCTCAGCAGGTGAAGCGCTCCACCATCTAGCAGTGGACTAGGTAGAAATATGAAGGTGCTCTTTGCTTTTTTTTTCTCTCACATCCCATATTCCTAACAACAGCAAATACTATTAGTCCTACTTGTACAATGGGCCCTGACTCTTAACTCTTATTGTCTGGACCACTACTCTGGCCACTGGGCTCCTGTGTCTGAACTATGCTAGTCTCCTGACTTGTGTCCCTGCTTTTCCCTACAGTCCCTCCTCCATGCAGCAGTGGGAACAGCCCGTCAATTATGCCACCTTACATCTATGCTCAAAACTCTTCCCTGACTTCTCACCATATTCAGAATAAGTGTGATTGCCCTCGATGATCTGGACTCTAATTTCCTGCTTCACTGTGTTCCTTTTTCCCCACCTTCCATCACGTGAGTCCACCCCATTCTTACTTTTGAATCTGTCAAGCTCATTCCACCCCAGGGCTTTTACATCTGTTCTTCCTTCTGTGTAGAAAGAGCCTCCTCCACCCGTGGGGTTGTGGTTTAGATCCCTGTGGACAGTGGCCCCAGCATCTACTGACCATGTTGGGCCTGAAGCCTGCACTCTCTGCCCTTCCCTCTCTGCCTCACAGCACTCAGAGTTACCAGCAGGCATTTGGGTATAGATGTTGGGCATCTTAGCACCAGCACTGGTAGCCAGCAGTAGCTGAATGCTTACTACTGCACCTTAAAATTTTCATGTGGATTATTTCACTTCATTATCACAATAGCTCTAGAGAAATAGGTGCTGTTTTATCTTCCTTTTACAAAAAAGTGGCCTGGAGATTTTTGCTTTTAGTCAATTAGTTGCCAGAAGAGAAAATCTAGGTGGCCTCAATACAGAGTTCATCTTCATTTTGTTTGCTGGATCAGGATGTGGGCATCTCAAGAACAAAGGGTGTTCTATCATCAGCCGATCGGGCTGGTGATATGCACAGAAAATATCATGTGAAACCATACATCAGATATGCAAGGTCATTCTTTGATTTTTAACTCACTGGTGGTGAAACAGTTTGTTAAGAGACTACCTCAGGGGTAGTTGTCCCACGTCATCGCACTTGTCCCTGTCTGGGTGGATGCTTGCTTCTTGCTCTGTAGTCCCAGAATGCAGAAGTGATGCCCCCTTTTGTGGACTACCCCTTCTTCTGGCTCTGGGGACCACTGCTACTGACCCTTGAGACTCCTCCATCAATTACTTGCCCCTCTCCAGTGTTTGCTTTTCCTTTATGCATTGACTCCTCCTGATCAGCCATGAAACAAATACTTCGTTGTATTTTTCTCCTAAAAAATGCTTCTTCTTTACTCTCTTCCTAAGGGTCACATTATGTTTTTCCACCCACAGTCAAACCTCCTGGAAGGGTAGCTCCCTTCACTTTCTCTTAGTTTAGCTGTCCCTTCCATCACCCACTGCTGAATGGGGTCCACACCTTCTGTCCTTGCAACTGCTGAAGGTGTCAGGAACTTTCCTGTGGTTGAAACTGACAGTCACTGTTCCCTCTGTGAACCTGTTGTCTCCCAGGAGCTTTTCTTTGTCTGATTTCCTCTCCCTTTATGCTCCTGTCCTGTGTGCTTCACGGTTCCTCTGTTTTTCTTAAACCTCCCATAAGTAATGGTACTTGGTTCGTGGACTTAATTCATTCCACAGTTCTGGGGGTAGATGGCTATAGTTGGTTGCTCCAGTATGGAGTTTGCAAACAGAAGTAAATTTTATTGAATGCTTCTGTTTGTGAATAAAAGTGTTCATGACCTGAGGTGTCACTGTGTAGCATCCCCAGAGCTTCCTTGCTTGGCCCTTATTATCTTCTCTAAACTCTTCCTTGGCTGATGTCATCTTCTGTTTGGCTTTAGTGATCACCAGTGAGATGATGTTTTGCAAGTATGTATTTTATGCCTCATTCTCTATTCTGAATTTTATAGGTGAGAATATCCTCATGTCTGCCAAAACAGGAACTTCCCACTCAACAAGTTCAAAATGGGACTTGGCTTCTCCTTATGGTAGAGCACTGTACTTCATGGCCTCACTCACCTCACTGCCCCTTCTTCAAGAGCTTTGAAGTAGATGTTGAGTGTTGCTGGAGGTCTGTGTGTTAAAGATGTGGCCCTCAGGGTGGCAATATTGAGTGGCGTTAGAACATCTAGGAGGTGGGACCTGGTGGGAAGTCCTTAGGTCACTAGGAGTTTGCCTTTGCAAAGCACTGTGGGACTGCTGCCCCTGCTTTACCCCTTGGCTTGTGACATAAGCAGTTTTTCTATGCACACCTACTGTGATGCACTGTCTCACACAGATCTAAAACAATAGGGCCAGTGAGACTAAAACTGCAAAACTGTGGGCCAAAGTGGCCATTGCTCAAGCTGGCTAACACAAGCATCTATCTCAGTGGAGTCCCCACTGTTGTCTAAATCAAACGGGAGTCCCCACCATTGCCTAAATCAAGACCTTGAGGGCTAGCCTTGATTTTTTCCCCATGCATTTATTTTTTATATCACATTCCTTTTCTTTTTCTTTTTTTTTTTTTGAGACAGGGTCTCACTTTTGTAGTTCAGGCTGGCCCTGAGCTCACTATGTAGCCCAGGCAAGCCTCAAACTCAGCAATCCTCTTGTCTCTGCCTCCCGAGTGCTGGGATTACAGGCATGAGCCTCCATACCCGGCACTGTGGTATGTGGTATTGATTGCTGGTGGGCATGAGTCACCACGCCCAGCATTGTATGTGGTTACTGGGATCGAACTCAGGACCTTGCGCTTGTGAGGCAGGTGCAAGAACCACTGAGCTAAATCACCAGCCCTACATTCTTTTTCTTAATAGTCACTGAGGATTTTCTCCATGGCAGGTCTTGTGCTAGTTTCTAAGACTCAGACATACTTTCCCAGAGTGGCCAGTCTTTCAAGAGGGCCAAGCTTTAGATGCAAATGAGTTCTAGAAAGTAGGACAGCTTTTATAGAGTGGAATATTTCTATAGGAAACTTGGTGTGGGAATGTGATGAGGGGAAGGAATAAATATGATACAGAAAGAAAATAAAAGAGCATGTATAAAGGGGGGAGGAGGGGGGAGTGGGTAGGGATATGGGTAAAAATGAGAATTAACTTGTGGCATATACT
>PVIC010055982.1:0-11086 GCA_004025085.1 Thryonomys swinderianus
AATTGGATTAGAAGTCATGCACATTACACTCTGGCAAATATTTGTTTATATTTTGCCTGTGTTGCAGGAGATTTACAGTGAGTGTGTGAAAATAATTGATTTAGCAGAGGAAATATCAAGGCAGACTAACACTCGGTATGGCGTCGTTGATGTTGGCTACTTTTAACCTGATTTATATTGAGAATTTTGAATAAAAAGAGAAACATTTGAGAAATTTAAATGTTGACTTAAAAAGAACTGCATGTACAATCGGGGTTAAAAGATGTACTCTGAAGAGATCTGTGTTATAGAAGACAAAATATGAAGAAAGATACTTCCAGGACATTTCAGGAACAAATGAGCCCCACCCATCAAAAGGTGAAAGTTGCAAAAGTGTTCGTTTTAAGCCGGGCGTGCTAGCTCATGCCTGTCATCCCAGCACTCGGGAGGCAGAGACAGGAGGATTGCTGAGTTCGAGGCTTGCCTGGGCTACATAGTGAGCTCAGGGCCAGCCTGAACTACAAAGCGAGACCCTGTCTCAAAAAAAAAAAAAAAAGTGTTCAGTTTAGAAAGAATCCCCTAAGTCCCTGCTTAAAAAAGGCCATGTGTGGAATTATTTGCCCCAGATCTATTTCACTCTGCTTAGCCATCAGGTATTCAGAGGCTGAAAAGCATAAGGAGACCCAACTACTACTTGAGCTAGGAGAAGACCATGGTGTTCTCTACCTACTGCTAGTTTATATTTACGCAAAATGCAATAATTTTAGGACTGGACATTTAGCTCAGTGGTTCCAGCACCTGCCTCCCAAGTGCAAGGTCCTAAGTTCGATCCCTGGTAACCACATATAATGCTGGGCGTGGTGAGTCACGCCCACCAGCAATCAATACCACATACCACAGTGCCTGGCATGGTGGCTCACACCTGTAATCCCAGCACTCAGGAGGCACAGGCAGGAGGATTGCTGAGTTCCAGGCTTGCCTGGACTACATAGTGAGCTCAGGGCCAGCCTGCACTACAAAGCGAGACCCTGTCTCAAAAAAAAAAAAAAAAAGCAATAATTTTAGAGTCATGCAGATTTCTAAGCAGATTTTAAAGAAAGACTTTGCAGGACAGACAAGGTATCCCTGAGCAGCCAGAAGAGGAAGCTATGAAAATGAAGCTAAAATTGTGTTGAAGACCTCAGGAAGTTGGAGCTACCAGGAACATGAAGCATTTATCGGGGGAAGGTGCCATCTGTAAGTGGAGCCAGCCCAAAAAAAGGCCATGCTGGGTAGAACCAGCTGGCCATAGGGCTGGGGCCACCCAACCCCCTGGAACTCACTTCTCACCACCCTATGTCCTGGATGCTGGACATGAGCTCTAAGACTTCATGTTCATCTTCCTGGATTTTACTCTTATTTTGTTTCTGATTTTTATTTGCACTTCACCCTTCCTTTTGGAATAGAAATATTTATACTCTATCATTGTCTATTGTAATTATGCAGCTTGTTCATATTTATCTTTCTAAGGGTTCACAGCTGAGAAGCTATTTTGAGTCTCAAAGGAGACCTTGACTTAGTCATTTTAGCACTATGGGAACTCCTCAGATTTAGGGAAAAGGATTATTGTATTGTGATTATATGTAGAATAATTGTATCATGTTAGATGGAAATCTAACTTTGTGTTTATTTGAAATTTAAGTATGGTAAAAGAGATCCGTTTGGGTAACAAATTAGCAAGTATAGAATGCCTCATGTAAACTGGATTGTCAAAGTTTTTGTCTTTTTATCGAGTTTATTGATACATTTCAGGTATACATTATGATCACATTCAATATTGAAAATTTGTACCTTTACATGACACATCTTGATTCTCTTTTTCCCCATGACCCGCCCTTCCCTCAGGCCCTGCACGCCTCCGTCCATAAGCTTTGTTTCCATTTTCTTGTTCTTCACCATCGAATTTTTTCTTTCCCTTCTTTAGTTTCCCCTGCCCCACTTTTCCCTTGCGGATTGTCAACCTGATTGTCTTGAGAGCTGCCTGGAGGACTAGCAAAGCACAACCCTGTGCGGATTATGGAGAGTTGACCTCAGGGACCCCTATGCCCTTGCGTTATCCCTTGCTCTCTGGTTCTGTAGTTGTGCTCTGCTTTCAAGATGCCATAAACTGAGTAGTTTTGTTCCACCATGCTATTCCTGCCTTGGAACCAGATGCCCATAAATTGAATCTTCTGAACCATAAGTCAAATCAACAATTTCCTGCTGAACATTGTGGATGTCAGATATTTGATCTGGGGAAAGAAAAGCTGACTATCACTGATCTCAAACAGACCCCTCGCCACCGTAGCCATACCACCCTCATCTAAACGACTAGAATTCCTTGCCAATCATGTTGCAATATTTTCCTAAGTATTTTCCTTCTTTCCATCCTGTCCTCTTCTATCAGATGTTCATTACATACAATGGGATGGGTAGCTTAAGTCAAATAAGACAACATTTTAAAATTTCACATGCTAAAAGAAATTTTAAATGATTCCTGTTCCCTGAAAACTTCCTTTCTAACTTTGGGAATATTTCCACTCAGGAGACAAAATACAGGAAAGAACCCAAAACTAAATAATATCAGGACACCATAACTGCATGGGTAACTTTATAAATAATGGAAGTTACTGTAAATATGCTGTTGCTTAGAGAATACTGTTGATTTTATTGACTATAATATGAATTTTAACAATTTATTTTTCCAGGTTCATTAACCTTTTCTATTTAATGTTACTGTATATGTCTAGTTTTTCTTTACTGATAAATTAATATTTCCTGAATTATGTTGTCATTGCTTTTGCTTTTGGTGTTCCTTTCAGAAAAAAATATTCAGAGAAACACAATGATGAATCTTAGGGAAATACATTTTCCAAGGTAGTATCCTGACAGAATGTGGAAGTGATGAATTATCCAACCTAAAATATTTTTACACTATAAAATGTGATCTATTCTCCCCTTCTAAATTCAGTGTTTCTTCTTTCATTGTCTGCTTTCTGGGACGCCAAGATTGATGGAGATATTAAATCCCAAAACTAGAAGTGAAAAGCATGTAAATGTCTGTCCCCAGCCGACTGTAGATTAGATATATTACTTCATAGAAACGTGCAGCAAAGAATGATAGAAGTCCAAAAATACCAGATTAATTAAATTTATTTGGTTTGCTAGGAGCCAATGCATACAGCTGAACTGTTATTCTAGTGCACTGTAATTTAAAATTTTTAAATCCTAGATACTAAATATTTTAAACCTTGCATTTGTTTTGAGCATGATTTTTTCCCTTTGTTGCCAAAAGCAAAATTAGTCTTTTTAATACAAACTTATTAGCTCTCTATCCTCACCTTTTTATTTACTGATTTCTCAAAATCTGCTTCACGTTTTGTTTTACCACCAGCAGTATCCCCCGAATGTTGAAAGATTTGAAACTGTTAGGCAACAAATCTGTGAATTCACAATGATATTCTAAGTGATCTAGGAAATGTCATTTTAAGTGGTAAAATCAATATATATCTTGGTTCATTAGGAAAGTACATAATGGCTATTTCTCAAATCTTTTCAGACTCTCTGTTTAACCAATGTGTATTATGATGCCTCGCCTGAAGCACTTCTATATTTAGTTCTAATGGAACATCCCTTAATTGCTTATTTTCTGTTTACTAAATTCAGCCCATTTGTTACCATGGAAATGATGACAAGTGCTCTTACTATTTTGTTAAATAAATTGAAAGCATAGCTACAACTGAAAGATTGGTATGTCATTATTAGAGCACATTTTACAACAGCTTTCAAGACAGGGCCACTCATTTAAAACATGAAAACAGCTATGAATAATATCTTCTCTACTTCAAATTTGGGAGACTACCCATATTTGAAAATCAAAATTATAACTAACACAAAACCATCCCTACCAGTCTGTGTTCTAAAAGTGTAATTGTAAATCAGTTCTTTGGCAACTAGAGCATTCACTCATTGACATATTTTCACAAGTCATAATTAAATCTCCAAACCAGCCCTCAAAAGCTGTTCTTTATGATGTTGTCAGTCTAGAATAGTGTAATAGCTTCCATAATAGATTTTGTTATTAGCTCTGATAGTGGGAGTCAGAGGAAAGGGAAAGTTTATCTCTTACTTGCTTCCTCTTTGATGGCCAGAAACGAAAGTTACCATTTTGGCATAGTAGCATCTGCTACTATTTGAAAATGTTGGTGATTCCAGCTGTAGTCTTCAAGCATTTTCCAGTGTCCCCACTCCCACACCTGACATCGGAAATCTTTGCCAGACCAGCCTTTTAATTTATTTCTCCCTCTTCATTGAACTGTTTGTTACTCTCTGCCAGATTCAAAATGATCTCAGCCTATCAAAACAAATCAAAATATACACTACTTACTGATAGATCAAGAACCCTTCCTAAAGTTTTTGCACTTAAAAAATAGAAGAGGTGGTCCAAAATCATAGACTTTAAATAAAGATATGTATTACATTAAAAAAACACATGGCCATGAACCTTCCTCAAAAGACTACCTCTTTCTTGAAACACAATTGTTCTATCAATCTTGCCACTTTCTGTAGCAATTCTTCAAGTCTTCTTTCAAAAATGTCTTTATAAATTTTGATCGAATGGTGAATGCTGCTGCCAAGTGCTACCCAATGGAAAGGCACACTGGGAAAACACTGCAGTTTGTTACCATCCACCCTACACAACTTGGAACCTGCGGTTCTTCCCCAAAGTCAAAATGACCACACAAAGTGAATGTTTTGATTTTATTTGGGATATTGATGCAGCCAAACAGGGCAACTTATGACACTAAAGAAAGAGGACTTCCAGACCTGCTTCAGAAAGTTACAAGAACCACAGGTTAAACTTTTTAAAGAGAAGTTAACACTTTGAGGTGAAGAGTTAATAGCAATGTGTCTTTTAATGTAATACATTTTTATGTAAACACATACAATATTTTTATTACAATTCATACAATACTTGAGCCTCAGCATATCTCTAGCTTAGAGACTCGTATTACTATGACAGGAAAAAGTATTCAAATATTGAGGAACTGAGAAAATTATTTTGAGGGAGCACTAGAAGTCATCTTAACAGAGTGTACTAGACATTATCTCAAAAGAGAATACCAGCTAGAAGTCACCTCAGTCAGAAGACAGTTCATCTAGAAGATGTCAAAGGTCAATGTGGCAGCTGGAGATAGGAAAGGGTCAAATTAACAGTATAATATAGACAAAAATTTGTCCTTCCTTTCTAACAGGTTAAAAAACAAATAAAAATCATAATTTGAATAATGGCCATTTTACACAATTGTTGAAACATATTCCAGATAAAATGCATAGTTTACTATTCTCTTTCTAAGAAATTAATGGAGAAAAAATATATACTTAGCTTAATGGTAAAATCAAGTCAATACAAAATGAGTTAACTTTATTCATTTGCAGCTCTATTTCATATAGGTTCAGATTTAATACAAATATATAAGAAAAGTTGAGTCCTCTAGAAACTTAAAGGATTTTTTTTCTATAGTAACTTATTGGGATGCAATCTATTAGTATGCAATCTATTAGGATTTCATATTTTATTTTCCCACAAAATAAAATCTGCATTTGTCTGTAAAATATTTATGTATCTTTCTTCACATATAAAGGACTATGTTTACAATAAAATATAAGCCAGAAAATTAATTTTTATTGAAATTCTCCAGTTAAAATATAATATTCTGTAGGAATGTAATTTAAACTTAATATCACTGATGGTTCAAAGGAATTCTTTTAATCTAACATTCATTTTTCATCCCCTTAGGGTCTACTTTCATTTGTAACACTCACATAATTCCAGTGAAAAATCAAGAAGGCGTGGCTATGATGTTCATCATTAATTTTGAATATGTGACGGATGAGGAAAATGCTGCTTCCCCAGAGAGGGTAAACCCAATATTACCAGTCAAAACTGTAAACCGTAAGTAAAAGGCAACATTTATTTAAGGTGTTTGAAGCTCTGCCACTGTAGTAATTTTACTCCATACTTCATTTTTATTCAGTTCTTAAAAAATATATGTATATTTGGAGAAATATAGTTCTATGGATGAACAACTGATGTTACTCAGTTGTTTTATATTTGTCTTTTCATCCATGAAGTTCTTATATTTAATCACCATACACAATTCTCCTTATGCCAATGACTGTCCTTTTTTTTTTTTTTTCTACTTCTTTTTTTCTTGAGACAGGATCTCCCTATGTAGTTCAGGCTGGCCTTCAACATACTAGTATCTCACACTGATCTTGAACTCTGAGCAATCAATCATTCTGCCTCCCCCTCCTGCATGTTGGTGTTAAGGGATGTGGTACCTCACCCAGCTAAATGTTCGTGTCTTTACACATATTGTTTTATGTTTTTAATGTGAATTAGTGAAATAAGTGTAAAATAGCTTCCCATGAAACAATTCTTTGTACCTTTTCATGATTTTTGTTATAGAAAGAAGTTTTTCTTTCTCTTTTTTTGGTTTGTTTGCTTTTTTTTTTTTTTTTGGTTTGTTTGCTTCTGTAGCGACTCAGAAGCCTTCTCTTTCTTTTTTCTCTGAATTTTTCAGTCATAATAGAAAAGCTTTCACCACTCCAAGGTTAGAAATAAATTTACCTTTTTACCCTGGAAACTGTATAGCATATTTAGGATTTCTGATCCTTTCTAAATTTATTTTAATGTGTAGTAAAAGGTATACATTTCCTTTCTATCACTGCCTTTCTGTTTGCTCTGTCATTTATTAAAACATATCTTTTCCCAATAATTTATGATCCCATACTAAACTTTATCATACATTAAACTTCCTTAATTGTTTGAACATATCTCCAGACACTACTTTTTTGTTTTGATAGAGAATTTTTTTTGAGACAGCACACCCAGTGATAGATAATTATTTTTATAATTACATTGTTTTATACATAGAATTACTATTAAATACAATATTCCCTTATGGGTTAATATTACTTTCTAGAGGCTTTGATGATTTTATTTCTGTATGAACTTTAAAAAATGTTTCAAAATTCAGAATAAAAACATTTTGGTATTTTTATTAGTTTTCTATTAATTTCATAAAGTAACTTAAAAATGAATTTATGTCACTGTGATGTTATGTCCTTCAAGAATATGGCATGTGTTTTCACTTTTTCAGCCCATGACTGTGTCTTTCAGGAGTATTTAATATTTTTTCTCAACATTTCTTTTGTTGTTGCTATTATAAATGTGAATCTTTTATCTTCTTCTCTCTCCTAGTTAATTGTTGTATATAAAGACAGTTGATCTTTTCTTAACTTTATACCCACCTATCTTAGGTAACTGTCTCAGTTCACAGCTGCTTATACGTTGACTCATGAGTTTTTAAAGTGCTATGTGAAATAGTTTGTTTTACATGTTTTTCTTTCAATTTTTTTTTTCTTTTTTTTTTTTTTTTGAGACAGGGTCTCGCTTTGTAGTTCAGGCTGGCCCTGAGTTCACTATGTAGCCCAGGCAAGCGTCAAACTCAGCAATCCTCCTTCCTCTGCCTCCCAAGTGCTGGGATGACAGGCGTGAGCCACCACACCCAGCACTGTGGTATGTGGTATTGATTGCTGGTGGGCATGAGTCTCCACGCCCAGCATTGTATGTGGTTACTGGGGATCGAACTCAGGACCTTGCACTTGCGAGGCAGGCACTGGAACCACTGAGCCAAATCTCCGGCCCTTTCTTCCAATTTTTATGCACCTAGTTATTTCTTGTTCTTTAAATTTGTGGCTATTACACTGATGTATCACTGCAAAGAAATGTAATGAAAAGTGTCACACGTTGTCCCTGATATTTGAGTGCCATTAATGCTTCCTATTCACTCAAATGAAGGCATATAGCTTGAGTTTTAGGTGGTTTATAATTTTAAGGATATTTCCATTTGTTACAAAGGGTACACAAGTTTGCAAAATGCTTTTTCAACATCCCTGGAAATCAGGGCACTATTTCTTACTTGTATAGTATTTTTCAAATGAAGTTGCTAAAATGGAACCATTCTTACATTCCCAAAGAAGTCTCATTGAAACATGATATGTTTCATTTTACTGATGCAGTTGAAGTTCTCCTATCTAATGTGAATTTGGGATTACCAATACTCATTAGAAAGATTGCTCTGTAAATATTATAGATGTATGTGACTTTTCCTTAGTTGTTGGGATAGATGGAATAATTCATTCCAAATTAGAATGTCTTCTTGATTTCCTATGCTAAGAATTATTTAAATAGTCTGATAACTATTTAGACTTTAAAAACTTATTGTGACTGCACTGTGAAATTTTCTAGGGTCAGTATTTATTTGTGAAGTACCTCTCTGACAGATTTCTTTTTCTACACTTCTACTGCAATTAACAGTCAAATGACTCTAGTTTTGTTACATTAGATTTTCCTAGAATTATTTCTTAGATTTGTAAAATCTGTTTCAACAGAATTTTCCTAAGTACTCTTGATAGTGATTTAAAGATTTCCTCTGGGGCTGGAGGGTTAACTCAGTGGTTCCAGCGCCTGCCTCACAAGCTCAAGGTCCTGAGTTTGATCCCTGGTAACCACATATGATGCTGGGCGTGGAGACTCACACCCACCAACAATCAACACCACATAGCACAATGCTGGGCGTGGTGGCTCACGCCTGTAAAACCAGCACTCGGGAGGCAGAGACAAGAGTATTGCTGAGTTCACTGCGGCTTGCCTGGGCTACATAGTGAGTTTAGGGCCAGCCTGAACTACAAAGCAAGACCCTGTCTCAAAAAAAAAAAAAAAAAAAAAGATTTCCTCTGTTGCCATAGTTATTTCTTCCTTGAAAATTTTCATTTTATAATTTTCTCCATTTCAAATTACTAAATCTCTCCAGTTACATCTGCATTAGTTTATTATTATGTAATTTTCAAATGCCAGAATTTTCCTTTCATCTTTATTAATTTGATTGCATAAGCTTACTTTTTTTGCCTATTCATTGTGAGGATTTGTTTTTATTCTCCTACTTTTTCATGTATAATTGTTAAGATCATGCATTTTTCTCTAACACTGTGTAAGTTGAGCCACACCTATGAGCTCATAGAGGTAACATATTTTCTAAATATATAAACATTAACTTTCTAGTTTTTAACTTACAAGTTATTATTTTTCTGTTTAAATATTTTTTAAATTTATTTTTGTTACTATCTTCAGGCTCATTTTCTTTAACCCCTAAAATGTTGTGAATATAATTCATTCTTCTTTTGTAACTTTCTACAAGTTCCTAGTATTATGATTAGTTTTTATGAATATTTCTTGTGGACATGGTAAAGTGATATTAGAGAATATCCAAAAACAAAAGTTGGTATCTCTTTTTAAATTTCTATCTTATCATTATATTGTCTTCTACATACACTTTTCCAGCTAGGTTCTGAATATCAAAAAGTGTATGATAGTCCTCTATTTTTATGGTATTTCTATTTCTCTTATATTTCTTGTAATGTTTTATGATTACTGCTATCATTTATTTTATAATGTTCACATTTCATAAATATTCATATAAATAATTTATATTCTGTAATTTACTTTTACTATTAGAAAATATTTTGTTTTGCTTTGTTTAAAATTTTGCCATCTTAATGACAAGTACCTTAAAATATGACATTTGGGTTCCTTTTGTTCATTTTCTTGTTAAGCTTGAAATTACACTTCTAGTCTTTGTTTTACTTCTGTCCTTTTTATAAAGGATGAAGTTAGGTTTCTCTCTGTTATTTATATGAAAATGAAACTTCAATTGATAATAATGATAATGGGTACTTATATCTGGTGTTAAAATAGGCGATTTTCTTAGTACTAACATTATCTATTAGGTTTCCTTGTTTTTGTTTTTGTTTTTGCTTTTGTTTTTGTTTTCTAGTTTTGATTTGGAGACAGGGGTCTTGCAATGTTGTTAGTCCTGGCCTGTTTTCTGAGTTCAAGTAACCTACTAACTCAGCCACTCTAGAAATATAGGACTGTGTTTTGCTTCCTATTCTATGTTAAATATTCTCAAAAGATTGCATTTTATTAATTTTATGTCCCACTTTTTCCTGTTTTTCTTATTATTTAATTTTATTTCTCATTTCTTTTGACAAATGATAAAATGTGCACTATTTTCTAATGGTTATTCCACATGAAATATTTTTATCTATTTTTGTAAAGTGTCATACTTACACCTCTGTAGGGTGTAGAACTTAGATGGCTTCTAAAAATTTGTATATAATATCCTTAATCCCTCCCTTTTTTCTTCAAAATATACTTTGATTCCCTCCTTAGAGAAAAATAAATGAGTTTATGTTTTTGAGTCCTCTTCCCATATGCAATCTTAAAAACAAGCAGTACTTTTCTTAGTGTTTGTCTTTGTCTTTCTACACACCCTTATATTCTAACATTCAGTTTGTCACTTTTACTATAGTATTGACTCTCATATATTTCCAATAAGGTGTTTGATTAGTGAAATGTATTCAATGCTTGCTTATACTAGTCTTTTTTATCAAAGTTCACTCATGCATAACTTCAAAGACAAATATTATCTTCCCCAGGAAATTTGAACAGATAAAATATTTTCAGAGTTCTTTCATGTACAATACTGTTCTACACTCAACATATGAAACACAGTACAGATAGATGGATCCGTTTGCTCCACACTTCATTGCTTTATGATTTGATGGACCTTCATCCATTCCTTTCTTTTATTAACTGTTTTGTTGTTGTTCTTGTTTGTTGTCTTGTTTTGTAATCCAGGCTGGCCCTGAGCTCACTATGTAGCCCAGGCAAGCCTTGATCTCAGCAATCCATCTGCTTCTGCCTCTGCCTCTGCCTCTGCCTTTACCTCCCAACTGCTGGGATTACAGGCATGAGCCATCTTGCCTGCTTTATTAACTGTTTTTGACAAGGAATCTGGTACCAGCCTCTGAGTGATTTTTGTGTCATGGGTCTTGTGCACTTATTAACCTATTCTATTATTTCCCCAGTGACTAGAGCTTTGACTCCTATCACAGACTGGTTGTCAGGTCTTTTTTAATGTCAGCAGTCTTCTCTGAACTCTGTGATACGTGCTTTAAC
>PVIC010055983.1:0-11052 GCA_004025085.1 Thryonomys swinderianus
TGTAGCCCAGGCAAGCCGCCGCGAACTCAGCAATCCTCCTGTCTCTGCCTCCCGAGTGCTGGGATGACAGGCGTGAGCCACCACGCCTGGCACTGTGGTATGTGGTATTGATTGCTGGTGGGCATGAGTCTCCACGCCCAGCATTGTATGTGGTGACCAGTATCAAACTCAGTACCTTGCACTTGCTAGGCAGGCGCCAGAACCACTGAGCTAAATCTCCAGCCCCAACACCCAAAGATTTTGTTTGTTTGTTTTGGAGGATTGGACTGAAGGCTGCTCTCCCACTGGTTACATTCCTGGCAGCCCACCCTGCCTTTTGAGACAGAGTCTTGTCGAATTGCCCAGGCAGGACTCCAACTTTGCATCTTCCTGCCTCAGCCTGCCTAAACTGCGGGGATCCTGATGCTAATGCTTGCACTATTTTCATGTCTTTATTGGCTATGGCTGTGTCTTCTTTGGAGAGGTCACTTCAGATACCTTATCTCTGAACACTGAATTATTTAACTTTTTCTCTCACTCTTTTTTTTTTTCTTAGATAGGGTCTTGTTAAGCAGTTCAAACTGCCCTTGAACTCAGTGTGTAGCCCAGGCTGGCCTCCAATTTGTGGTGATCTTCCTGCTTCAGCAGGGATTATAAATGCAGGGATTATAGGCATGAGCCATTATACTCAGCCCTTAATTTCTTTTATTTTCTTTTCCTTAATTTCTTGTTATTGAGCTGTGAGAGCTCTTTATACACCTTAATGTCCCTTACCAGACATACTGCAAATAATGCCTCCCATTTTCCATCTCTCGCTCTCACAGTTAGGCTGGGGGTTCCTGGACTCAGTGAGCTGCTAACAGGTCGAGTGAGAAGGCAGTGGGGTCCTGACAGCACCGGCTCTGGACAGGGGTGCAGATGCTACACTTAGCTACCCTCCCTGCACGGTGAGGGGCACCACTGTAGATGACCCTGATAGCACCTGCGTCCCTGAGAAAATGCTAGGTCTCAATTAGAGGTTACTTTGAGAGAGTTGTAATTACCTTCTTAGGCCCACAGTCCCTGAATTGTATCCCTAGGCTCCAGTTTAAGGACTCAGGATCCCAACAGCTCCTGCGTAAGTCTTGGTTTTTGGAGTCTTCAGGGTTCTGGGCCTTCCAGGATTGAGGGCTCTGTGCCCTGTCGCCCTTATCTCCAGCCCTCCCTCCATCCTGGGGAAGCTGTTCCTCGCCAAGTAGAATTTCTGTTTTTTAGAAAATTTATTTTTAGTACCAGGGATTGAACTCAGGACCAGGTGCCTGCAAGACAGGCACAGCACCACTAAATTAAATCCCAGGCCCTTAATTTTTTTTTTTTATTTTTGAGGCAAGGTCTCATTAAGTTGCCAAGTTGTCCAGGCTGGATTGGAATTTGGGGTCCTCTTGCCTAAGCCTTCCTAAGTGCTGAGATTACAGGCCTGCACTGCTGTACCTGGTTCTATGAATTTTCTAGCTATCTAAAATAATCATAATCATAATAATGATAACAGTACAAGCTAACATTATATGCTTAGAACCAGACAAAGCCTTTGTGCACATGTGTGCCTCCGTGCTCCCAGCATTCCCGGGAGGCTCGTGAGCCTGTGGCTGATGCATCTTGGTCCTCCACTCACTGAGTGCGTGACTCCAGGCAGCTTAGGGCTCCTCTAGGCACACGAGCTGGCATGCTGGCAGAGCTGTATTTATCAGTCCAGATGCACATGTGAGCTACTACTGTGGTGCATGTCTGTAATCCTAGCTGCTTGGTGGGGAGGGGCGTTGAGGCAGAAAGACTGCAAGCTTGAGTCCTGCCTAGACAATTGAGAAAGACTTTGTCTCAAAGAAAGGGGACTTGGGTCAGAGATTTAGCTCAGTGGTTCTAGCACTTGCCTAGCAAGCACAAGGTCCCTGGTTCAATCCCCGGTAATCACATACAACGATACCAGGTGTGGTGGCTCATGCTTACCAGCAATCAGTACCACATACCACAAATGCCCAGCTTGGTGGCCCAAGCCTGTAATCCCAGTACTTGGGAGGCAGAGGCAGGAGGATTGCTGTGAGTTCAAGGCGCCTGGGCTACAAAGTGAGACCCCCATCTCTAAATAAATAAATAAATAAATAAGGGAAACTGGTGGGAACTGGGCATGGTGGAACACCCACCTGTAATCCCAGCAATTTGGGAGGCTGAGGCCAGAAGATGGCAAGTCTGAGCTTTGCCTGGACAATTTAGCAACTTAGCCAAAGTTTGTATCAAAATAAAAAGGGCAACATGCTGAGTACCTGCTCTGAGGAGTCTGAGTTCCAACTGGTTATTTTTCTTTTTTTTTTTTTTTTGAGACAGGGTCTCGCTTTGTAGTTCAGGCTGGCGCTGAGCTCACTATGTAGCCCAGGCAAGCCTGGAACTCAGCAATCCTCCTGCCTCTGCCTCCCGAGTGCTGGGATGACAGGCGTGAGCCACCATGCCCGGCACTGTGGTATGTGGTATTGATTGCTGGTAGGTGTGAGTCACCACACCCAGCATTGTATGTGGTTACCGGGGATTGAACTCAGGACCTTGGGCTTGTGAGGAAGATGCCGGAACCACTGAGCTAACCCTCTGGCCCTCCAACTGGTTATTTTGAATTTACAGTGGCCCCTATGACAGGTACCTCTAAGCAGTCAAATAGCTCCTGTATGCCACTTATCCATTAAAAACTCTGGACCGCGGGCCGGAGGGTTAGCTCAGTGGTTCCAGCGCCTGCCTCGCAAGTGCAAGGTCCTGAGTTCGATCCCCAGTAACCACATATAATGCTGGGCGTGGAGACACGCCACCAACAATCAAAACCGCATACTACAATGCTGGACGTGGTGGCTCACACCTGTAAGCCCAGCACTCGGGAGGCAGAGACAGGAGGATTGCTGAGTTCGTGGCGGCTTGCCTGGGCACCATAGTGAGCTCAGGGCCAGCCTGAACTACAAAGCAAGAGCCTGTCTCAAAAAGCAAAAAAAAAAAAAACAAAACAAAAAAAAACTCTGGACCGGGCCAGAGGTTTAGCTCAGTGGTTCCGGCACCTGCTATAATGCTGGGTGTGGTGACTCATGCCCACCAGCAATCAATACTACATACCACAGTCCTGGGTATGGTGGCTCACACCTGTCATCCCAGCACTCGGGAGGTAGAGACAGGAGGATTGCTGAGTTCAAAGCTTGCCTAGGCTACATAGTGAGCTCAGGGCCAGCCTGAACTACAAAGCGAGACCCTGTCTCAAAAAACAAAAAAACTCTGGACTGAGGGGTCACCTGGAAATTCCACTTTTCAGATTTCCATCCTGGACAAACCTGGAGCCTTTTGTCTTCTCCATATTAAATAAAAGTCTAACCTTAAAAAAAATGGGACTGGGGACTTAACTCAGTGTGAAGACCCTGGGTTCAGTGTCCAGCCAGTAGTGACACAAATAAACAGTTTTAAAAAGGGCTGGGATATACCTCAGCGGTAGAGCACCCTGATTTGATCGCCCCAAGGACCCAGCTATCACCAGACGATAAGGCCTCCTCGGGAGGGACAGCCTTGCCCTCCGCCTGCTGGCGCTGATGGCCAGTGTGAGTCCCCTGGATCATGAGGGCCTCTGGAGCACCACAGAAACACAGAGCGCCCAGTCGGGGCCAGCGTGTCAGGCCCAGTCCAGCTGCGGGGAGGGTTCACAGGAGCCCAGCAGGCCCGTCTCCTGCTCTCCTGCTTCCTGGCTGACCTCCTCCACAGGCTCCAAAAACCTAGTGCCATCTGCCCCTGCCCTGAGGACTCAGCTCACTCCCAGCTCTGAGCTCAGAGCGGAAGAGGGACTTTCTTGAGTTCTCCAAAGGGTCTCGCAGGCCTGGCTGGGTCGTGCGCCCACACCTGACTCACTTCCTGCAGAGGGGTCTAGGTTTGTGCTGGTCAGGAGCAAGGACCCTGGAGCCGGCACCAGGAAGGGCGCTGGGTGTTTCTGGGAGGATGCTGAGCTGACCAGCCGTCCACCCTCCCTACACAGTCTGTTCAGGGTCTCGTGTTGGGCCTCACTTGTTCCAGAGACCCTCCCCAGGGTGGCCTGCTCAGCACCCATGCCAGCCTATATTCCCTGTCAAACTACCTGTCCACCTATCCACGCATCCGTGCAGCAATCCGTGCCCGTCTGCCCAACCACTCCTCACTCTACAACTGTCTCTTGTGCACCAACTATGCCCTTGGCACAGAGGAGTAAGGCTGAGCAGGAGCCCAGCAACTGCAGGGGGAAGGAGGGGTGGAGACTGGAGCCGAGGATGAGGTGTGCAGAGGGGCAGGGATGGTGGGGGACTCCGGTCTTGGGGGCCAGAAAGGGAGGGAGTTACTGGCAGCCTACTTGGCTGCTGTTGAAAAGCTGGTGCCACCTAGGGGGCTGCAGGATTGTGTGTGACCCCAGAAGGAGCAGAGGTGAGGAGCCCTGGGAGGGCGCGGGACCCAGGTGTAGACGGGCCTCCAAGGGGCGGGAGGGCGCCGGGGCTGTCACGGTGCGCAGGGCCAAGGAGGTGGATGCCAGGCAGGGAGATGTGTCAAACAGAGAAGAGGGAAGCGGAAGGAAGCGTGCTGGGCGTGCGGGGCGGAGGGCCTGGAGCGGGAGCCTGAGGCTGCTGGAGCAAAGCTGTGCTCATCAGGTGGGCTGCATGAGGCCAGGTAGACGGCAAGTGCCCGGCAGCCCAGCCGCTGGGGATGCTGAGGCAGGACTATGAGTCTGGGTAGAGACAGAGAGGGAGAGGGAGCGGGAGGGCCGGCTCTGTGTGCAGACGCCCATCCCAACAAGTCGGGGTTCTCAGGGCAGAGGAAGAGAGGGGTTGGGGAGGTGGACTACAAAAATCCACAGCGGAGCTGGAGATTTACTCAGTGGTTCGGGCGCCTGCCCAGCAAGCACAAGGTCTCTGCTTAGATCCCAATAACCACACACCACAAGGCTGGGCGTGGTGGCTCACGCCTGTCATCCCAGCACTCGGGAGGCAGAGACAGGAGGATCGCTGAGTTCGAGGCTTGCCTGGGCTACATAGTAAGCTCAGGGCCAGCCTCAACTACAAAGCGAGACCCTGTCTCCAAAAAAACAAAACAAAACAAAAAAACCCCACGAGGTCAGGAAATAGGTGCCATTTTCTGCATTTCATGGAGGAGGAAACTGAAAGTTTACAGCCTAAGGAACCTACATGTTACTGATATCTAATTAGAGCTGGTTCTACTGCATGTTAGGTGTGCATTTGTTCAAAAAAATGAAAGGAGTGGTATCTAGGGATAGGGCTTGGGGGAAGAACAGGAACAAGATCCTGGGTTCATCCCCAACACCAGCGGGACAGGGAGAAGGAGGGAGTCAGGGAGGAAGGGAAGGAGGGAGGTTAAACCACCTACAGTCATAACCCAGAAGGAAGTGGCTTTGACCTGGGAGGGTTTACTCTGTGTGTGTGTGTGTGCGCGCGCGCACGCGCGTGCACACCTGCTTGTTCCTGCTCTTGTAGGTCCATCTCTCCTGTCTGGGGTAGATCTTGGGGACAGGGACAAGTGAGGCGGGCCTTGCTCCCTGAGCCCAAGGCCTCTACCAGGCCCGCCCCGGGTTCCCCTCCCGGCTCCCACCCTTGGTCGCTGTTCAGGCAGCTGGCTGGCGGTATCGCTGAGCACACAACTGCGGTGGCCTGGCTCTCTAGAAACAAGGCGCCCTTTGGAGGGAGCCTGGGAGAACCCCTGAACTTGGCCGGGTCAGGACTCCTCCTGGGCGGCTCCTGAGCCTTGTTTCTTAGACTGAGGCGGAAGCGAGGTCACTTAGCGAAGTTAATAATGACGGTGTCGTGCTGCAGAAAACGTGGAAGAGAAAATCCTGCTTATTTACTCAGGCTTTAAAACCATAAACTCCTGATTTCTTTCGACAGCTATTTATAGCCTAAGCTGGTGTAAACTGTCTTTTTATGAAGCTCAGATTTGAAATAGTCTGAACGAAAAATAGTCATCCACTGCAAAAAAAAAAAAAAAAAAAGAACGAATAAAGGAGAAGAAACGACTTCCCGTGGGACCTGCCTGGGGCTCCGGGACAGCACTGGGGGGCGCCCCTAGCTGTCAGCCGGGTCTCGGGTAGGTAGGGCGGCCAGCCCGCGCTCCTCAGGGCTCTGATCTCCGCGGGGTTTGCGGGGTGGGGGCCGACCCGGAGGCGCGCACCGGCCCCCGCCCCGTCCTCGGGCCCCTGGAGACCCCGCCACCCCGAAAGAGTCCACGCGCCCGCTTTCCCGGTACCCAGTCCCCTGCGCGCCCTGTCGCTGCGGCTCCGGGCCCCGCGCACCCCCGGACCCCTGGGAAAGGCGGGGGCGCAATTAGTTTCTCCAATTAGTTTCTCCTCTTTGTATCCAGCCCATTCAAACGGACTGTAATCCTCCGCGCGCGGAAAGTAGTCCCGACCTCGCTGGGAATCGCCCTCGCGTCGCGCACGGCACGCGGGGAAGCCGACGGGATGCCCCACGGGGGCCCGAGGCCGGGGCCGCGGAACGCGCGGGGGATCGGGGGCCGCGGGGGAGGCACGGGAAGGCAGCAAAGTGCTCGCCGTCTCCTCGAGATGGATCATGGGGCGTAGAACGATCGCAAACCTCAAACCACGTACGGTGGGCGATACGCGTCAACCCAACCTTACCAACGGAAGCGCGGGGCCTCCCCCTCCTCGCGTGCCCACCCCGGCCCCCCCTGACAGACACGCGCCTCAGCCAACCCTGCCGCTGCTCGCCGTCCGAATCCTACGAGATCCAATGGGAGCGAGAGAGGGCGGAGCCTCCGGCCGCCGGGTTAGGCTGCGCGCGGCCCGCCCCTAGCCGCTCAGGCCCCGCCCTCTCCCCCGCCCGCGGCTCCCGGAGTAGTTAGAGCCAGCGAAGTGCAGGCGGCGATGAGAGCTAAAGTTGCGCTCGGTTCGGCGCTGAGGGCTTGAGGTGGTTCCTTGCTCCGCCCGCCGGGCCCCCGCGGCTCGACCCACGCCGGTGGGCGTCCGCGCGCCCGCGCTCCCGGCCCCCGCCGCGTCCCCTGCCCTCGCCCGGCGCCCAGTCCTCGCGAGCCGGGGTCCCCGCCGCCTTGGCCCGGCCCCGGGCCCCGCCGATGCCGGCCATGGTGGAGAAGGGCCCCGAGGTGTCGGGGAAGCGGCGCGGGAGGAACACCGCCTCGGCCGCCGCCTCGGCCGCCTCCGCCTCGGCTGCCGCCGCCTCGGCCGCCTCGGCCGCCGTCGCCTCGGCCGCCGCCGCCTCGGCCGCTGCCACCGCCGCCGCCCCCAATAATGGTCAGAATAAAAGTTTGGCGGCGGCTGCGGCGCCCAATGGCAACAGCGGTAGCAACTCCTGGGAGGAAGGCAGCTCGGGCTCGTCGAGCGACGAGGAGCACGGTAGGTGCGGCCCCGGCCTTGCCCGGCCCGGTCCTGCCCCGGCCCGGCCCGGCCCCGTTGACCGCGTCTTGTTCTCCGCAGGTGGCGGCGGCATGCGGGTCGGACCCCAGTACCAGGCGGCTGTGCCAGATTTCGACCCCGGTGAGTAGCGCCGGACGGCCCGCCGCGCGGGACCCCGACTTAACTTTGTTTTTGTGCGTGGCGGCCCCGGGGTCCGCGGGGCACGCGGCGGGGCGAGGGGCCGCGCGTTCGCACACGCGTGTTTTGCGCACCCGGCGCTCCTGGGGGAGCCCTGGTGGCCCCCTTAGGGTCCGCGCCTGGGCTCCCTCCCCACCCGCACCTCAGTCCCGGAGGCGTCTGCACCTGGGGGTGCCCGCGTCCAGGTGAGCTGCGCCCCCGGATGGGGATCAGTCTGAGAGTGGCAGTGCCCACGATCGGGGTCTTGGAGTGTCCGGACGGAGGAGGACGGCCTCGTGTCCCGGCGCTGACCCCTGGTCCCCACCGTGCTCGAGACCAGTGTTACAACGAACCCCCAAATCAGAGGGTACCTTCCTGGGCAGGAGAGGCTCGCGTGTGCCATTATTTTAGAACCTATTTGTAAATATGTGTGTGTTTTTATCTTTCTTTTCTTTTCCGTCCTTTTTTTGGGGGCGGGTGGGCTGGGTTGGAGAAGGGGAAGAGGTTGTGAAAGAGTAGAACCCTTAAAAGCTTTAGGTAACCGGTGATTTCCACCGACCAGAAATACTGTACTTGGAATGGAGAGCATTTATTTCCCTTGCCACTGGTGTTCTGAATGGAAGCAAATTTAAAGTGGTACAAGAAAAAAATCCAATCAGACAAAGGAATTCGTCAGATTTTAATGCATGGGACTCTACCTCTTCTCTGTATACAGAGACTAGACTTTAAAGGTTGTTGATATAGAAAATGTTCGAAAGGACTTGGGTTTTGTTTCAGGAACAAGTCAAAAGAGTCTTGTAAAGATGGAGTGGAAGGTCCTCCTGCTTGAAGGGCTTTAGAACTGGTGGTTCTCTAAATAGGTTAGACCACTAGTTCGTTTGAAAAAATAAATGCTTTTCCTTGGAAACAAGACTGCAGAAAATTGAAGGGATCTAGTACTTGAGAAAGGAGATTGCTCTCAAGCTGTTATTAAGTACTAAACTCTGTGTGCACTTTAGAGGTGAAAATACAGATTCCCTCGGTGAGGGCACTCTGGAAATAAACGACTTTTCCCAGATTTGCCCTCTAAATTTTGTTGGCTTCAGACCCTTGTGTTTGTGTGGCGTTACTCCCAGGTTGGTGTTTCTGTTAAACCCGTGTTAGTATTTTTTGCTACTTTCCCTTCCCCCACACCTTCCTTTTTTGGTCGTCACTTCTCATTCGTGAGTGACAGGATGGAACTGGGAGGCCAGGCTTTCTCTTCCGTGCAGGCTCCTCCATTCCGGAGTTGGCCGCCAGGGGAAGCATACTGTTTTTTGGTTACAGTTGACCCTATCTTCATTTTGTAGGTCAAGTCTGTTTGCGGTAATACCCAGAACATAAAGGTTGTCATCAAGTTTCCCCTACACATTACTATTTTTTCCAGCATTCATTATAAAAGTCAGCTTGAGCATTCATTTGAGTAAGTTGGCCAGTTTTTGTTACAATTTTGTCGGGTACATTTGGGAAGTTTTATTTAAATATATTGATGGGACTATGGAAAAGGACATATCTGATAGAACATAAAAAGACATATCTGATAGACATATCGGACAGAACTTATATTTCTGACATTGACTTGAATCCTGATGTCTAGCCCCACTTTGTTAGTGATAGTAATGAGCCTTTTTGCAGTTCTGTTTGAATCGGCAAATGTCACAGGGTCATATTTTGGACTGTCCTTGGACTCTGGTGGGTCCATCCCCAGCTTGCTGAGCCTACCATTCTTTTTTTTTTTTTTTTTTTTTTGAGACAGCGTCTCGCTTTGTAGTTAGGGCTGGCTCTGAGCTCACTATGGAGCCCAGGCAAGCCTGGAACTCAGCAATCCTCCTGCCTCTACCTCCCAAGTGCTGGGATGACAGGCGTGAGCCACCACGCCTGGCACTGTAGTGTGTGGTACTGATTGCTGGTGGGTGTGAGTCACCACGCCTGATATTGTTGTATGTGGTTACCAGGAATGGAACTAGGGACCTTGCTCTTGCTAGGCAGCCACCAGAATCACTGAGCTAAATCTCCAGTCCTCCTTTTTATGTTTTGTTTTGAAACAAGGTCTTGCTAAATTGCCCAGGCTGGTCTCAAATGCATGATCGTCTGCCTCAGCCTTCCAGAGTGCTGGCATTACAGGCTTGTGCCACCGTGCCCACAGTTTCTTTACAAGTGTCTGAGAAGTCTGCGGTAATGTGGAGTGGCAGGTGGGATAGTGACTGCTTTCTTTTCCTCCCTGCTGAAGTGGTGTGTTTTATGCTGGGGTCGAACCCAGGTCTTGGGCATACTGAGTGTGCGCTGCCACTGACCCACCCATCACTCCTGCCTCTCAGCCTCTGGGTAGTAAGTGTATCTTTTTTATTCCTTTTATCAAAATTTAAACAGAGAGGTAGATAAAAAACTTAGGAGAAAGTCTTTTTTCTTCCTTTATATAGTAAAGGTATGCGAGTAGCTCAAGTTGATTCTCATTTAAGTTCGGTTTTCCCTGTCTGCAGATCCCTACATAACCCTGTTTGTGGAGTAGTTGGAGCTCAGGTCACCTGATAGTCCCTTGGTAGCTGGGGCCGTGTCGATCCTAAGTCTGTGCGATGTGAATGAGGATGTGAATGGGCCGGGCAGCACCTGGGTCCCAAGTGCTGACCTGGTGGTGTCGCCTCATGAAGACCGCCACCAGGTCACAGGGCACGGTGTGGTCTGGGGACGAAGCACCGCTTCTCACAGTGCAGCCTCACGACTTCGTGTTTAGAGTGGTCTCCACAGGTGGTGTCTGGGGGAGTGTGGGCCAGGGGTCCCGCCTCCTGGGAGTTCTCTCCTAGACTTGGAAAGCATCAGTACTGGCAAGAGAAGTCTTAAGTGGGAGTGTTCCTGCCAGCTGCCCCTCCCCTGGTCATGTGGTGCTTCTCCTTGTGGTCTCACAGCTCGGGATGGGGGGGGCGTGGGGTCAAGGTGTGAGGTCAGCCCAGGTCTGTGTTTTCTGAAACATGTGTTGTGTCAGCTTTATTCCAGGTTGATTGGTGGTAGCAGAGTTCGTATGTGCTGAAATGATGACTTAGCACAGACTGTTGGAGTTTTTTGGGGGGCGAGGTTGGGGTGGAAGGTAGGTCTTTTTGCAACTGCTCTACCATTGTCCCAGCCTCTAGAAGAGGACATTGTTAATGGGGAATTAATTCTTCTTCCCTTCCCCTTCTCCCGCTTCTCCTTCTCCCGCTTCTCCCTCTTGTTCTTGATACTGGGAAAGGAACCAGGGCCTTTGTGCCTCACCTTCTGAGTGCTGGGGTTACAGGCATGCGCCATCATCCTGGTTTTTTTTTTTTTTTGCTTTTTTGGAGACAGGGTCTCGCTTTGTAGTTCAGGCTGGCCCTGAGCTCACCATGGTGCCCAGGCAAGCCGCCGCGAACTCAGCAATCCTCCCGTCTCTGCCTCCCGAGTGCTGGGATTACAGGCGTGAGCCACCACGCCCAGCATTATATGTGGTAACCGGGGATCGAACTCAGGTCCTT